>JAADWV010000166.1:0-60052 GCA_023336295.1 Pythium folliculosum
AACCGAACGGGGAGGAAGAAGAACGAGAAGTCGGTGTTGGAGAGAAGAATCCAGAGTGAGCTCTCTGGATCCGGAGCGTTATTCACACAGAGCTATTTATGTTGGCATTTGTATGGGCGCGTCTTCCCATACAATCCGGAGGGGTTTTGCCCGCGGCGCTCTGGACAGGATGGGCAAGGGAACCTTCCCAGCCCGCGGCCGCCTCTCCGGACTCATGCCCCGGATGCGCCGGTTGTCCCGTTTGAAGGACCGCGTCCAACACCGGTGATATTCTTGCAGCTTCCTGCGCACTTTGTCGGTGAGTGAGGCGTGCGCGGGCGATCGCTCGTCGAGAAACGCGTCAAGAAGGTACTGAAGGCGCTGCTGTAGCTCTGTTACTGGTGTGGTAACGCCTGTAATCGCGCAGTACTTGGTGCGCATAATGCGCCACTGCCTTTCCGTCCCCTTGCTTAGATAAGACGCCACGACGTTCATCAACCTCTCATCCAGGTCGTCTTGACTCAGCGTGATGTTGTAGAATCGATTGCGCCAGTCACCGTGTTCACGGTAGTCTTCGCTATCGCTCTGCTCGTTGTCACTCAGCTCGTGGGCCTGGTCTTCCCCCTCCTTGTCCTCCTCTTCGTCTCCCTCGTCGCGTTCCTTGCCATGTTCTTCGTTGCTTCCTTCGCCATTGCGAGCGCCGACAGACGGCGCACGGAGCTGATTACCGCGTGTCTCGTGAACGTCGACTTCTCGCCACCTCAAGGCGGCAGAGGGCGCAGCCAACGCGCGGCGCACATTGCGCGAGCGATCCATCGCTTCCGCTGGCTAGCTCTTCCTCTTCAGAAGATGGGTGAGACTCTTCTCCAACAGTTACAAACACTCGGCTAGACAAATGTTCGAAATTTATGAGAGTGATTTGTCAATTCTCACAGGCCGAGAATGGTGCTCCGGGATGCGTGTTGAAGACAACGAACGACTGCGAAAAACCCAAAAACTCATTTCGCAACAGCACTCACCGCCCGCGCTTACGACGTTCGGGGCTTTTTGGACTGCCTTGCGTCCGCGTCGTAGCCACTCGCCTGGTACCGGTCTGTGTGAGGTGGCACAACCTCTCTGGCTGCTGTTCGGCGTGCTCCTCTTTCCGTCCCACTAGCATTCCCGAATGCCGCCGAAGCCGCAGCAAAGCGCTCGTTCACGTGCTGCGCAAGTTTCTTTCTCGCTGAAACGCCAATCTTCACGGTCTTCTCCAACGCCACTTGCTGGGTCCGGATACTCTCCAAAGCGCTTTCCATCTTCCACTCGAGACCATCGTGTTCTTGATGTCCGTCGCTTGCGTTTGCACGCGCTGGTCTGCACGTTGTGCGTGCTCCGAGAGCATCTCACGTAGCCTTTCTTCCACATACTGCTTGATTCGCTGCTCGCTTTTCAACATCAGTGCGGCGGAATGTTCCTCTCTCGGGCTCGCACAGTTGGCCAATCCTCGTCCATACCCCTCGACAGGTATACTGTAGCCATGAGTATCAAGTTTTTGTCCTTTTCGTCGTGGCTCAGCTTTCCTAGACGCCCCGCAAAGTGCCCAACGCCACGCGACTCGATGTCGTCCTCGCTCAGCTCACTGTCGCTCAGCTCACTGTCGCTTAACTCACTGTCGCTCTGCTCGAGTGCGTCCTTGTCGTCACCGCTGCTTAACCCGTCACATCGCTCGTCTTGAGATTGCTCCTCGCGGCGCTCTGCGGCGCCTTCCCGGACGGACCGCGGAGCCGGCGCATCGATGCGCAACCGACGCCAGAACGGGAGGTTGTTGGAAGGCTAAGTGCGCTTTCTTATGTTCGAGATTATCAGAGTGATGGTGATAGATAGGTTCGGTTTCTGATGTTCGATTTTTCTCCCCCATGTGCCAGAGTGGACCGAAGATGATCCGAGGCCGTCGCCGCCCAAAAGAAAAGGAGAGAGAGAGAGTGAAAGGAAAGGAAAGGAACGAATGGTATTCGCACAAGTGGGAAGTTATTGCTCAACTCGTCGTGCGCGATGGTCACCACCCCCATCACCACGAGTCCCATTGTCGGCGCGGCGCGTGACGACGCTCGGCACGGCGAGCGCGAGGTCATCGCGCTACTTCACGCAGTCGCGGCCTGCCCGCCGGGCGACTGGCAGCGCGTGGCCGCCGCGCTCCCCCACGTAGCACCGACATGCGCGTCTGGTAGTTTCTCGCCCGCGATCCTCCGCGCACACTACGAGCGGTTTATCACGCACTTTCGTCGCGCGATCCTGTCGAACGGCGCGGAAGGAGCTCTCCCCAGAAGCGCGGAGCTGCGCAGGCTTTTGGCACAAGCTGCTCAAGTGGAAGACGCAAGGGCGAGGCAAGACGCAGGCACATTGAGCGGAACGGGCGATCGAGAGGACCTCGAGACGAATGTTCGATCGGCATCACCGCCAATCCGTTTTGATTTGGCGGACCGACGCGCAGTAGCTGCCGATGAAGCTGCGTCGTGGTCGCTGACGTTTACCCTCATGGTCATCACATCTTCAAACTTGGTTACTCGCAAGCGGCAGTGGCGTGCGGACGACTCGGCGACTCGACGCGTGGCCCATCGAGGAGATTCAAGCTCACCAAGCAGTCTGGGGGCATCTCTTACGAGCTCAGACAACTCAACTGACACGGCCATCGCTGGAGCGAGCTACGAAAATGTACGCTCGGAGGTCGCGTGCTCTCAAGACCAAACGCTTGCTCCACCCGACGAGTTCGCCGCTGATCTTGTCACTACATGCGCTCAAGCAGTTCCCAGATTATCACAGGTCCAGCACCAGTCCAGCAGGAGCACCGAAGTCGATGTCCTCAAACGCCAATTCAAGGAGATGATGGCGTACGTGCACCGCATGCGAGCAGATTTCACAGAGCAAGTGGCGCATCTCTCAATGACAGCCGCAGCGGACAAACGCACCCTCGTATCAGTGGAGAAGGAGTTGAACGAGCTGCGCGAGGCGCACACGAAACTCAAGCACGCTAACATGGAGCAACGCATCGCGATCGCGAGGTTCCAAAGCGACCAGAAACCCCGTGGCCAAGCTGCTCACACTCCACGAAACGTCGATGTCTTGTCGTTTGTTTCGCTGATCGAGGCCGTGAAGCAGTGTAATGAAAGGCAGGCCAAGTTGAAGGTGGCGTTCGTTGATCTCGCGGGTCATATGGATCGTCGTGCGACCGTGAGCACTGGCCTCAAGCAAGACGTTCTCACGTTGTCGAATCAGATCAAGATGCTCGAGCGCGCCGTTGATGCCTGTGAGTCGCTGTTGCGACGACACGAGGATAAACTTGAGACAAACGACCGCAAATTCGCGACGCTCGGGCGAAGTCTTGCCGCGATGCACACGACGATCAAGCGCACGGAAGAAAAGCTGACCGACGAAGTCATCAAGCGCGCGGCTCTTCAGGACGCGGTTGCTACTGGCCGAGAGACGTTGGCGCAAGCGATCCACAGCCAACGATGCGCCCGTGAACGGGTTGAGGAGACGATTCGGCGCGAGTGTGACCGGTTGCTGTGCCAGACCAGCCAATCCATGGTCAGCCAAAAGCAGGGAGAGCTTGCGCTTCACTCGATCCAGTGTGATGTCATGGCACTCACGGAGCGAACGGCAGCACTCGAGCGTGTCCAGGTGGCGAGCCACGGCTCCGCCGAACGAGGGCCCGCCTGTGATACCAGCGATAGTGCGGCAATTGCCTCGGTCTCTTCGACGCTTGACCATGTGGAGACGACGCTGACGGCTCAAGTACAAGAGCGAGTGGCGCTACGGGAGGCGCTGGACGCTCAGCAGCCGCACTTCGACGCTCAAGAGCGACGAGTTGGCGTTGTTGGTGAGGTTGCGACGAAGGGGCAGCACGCCAGCTCCAAACAGAGATCACAGCGTACCAGGCCGAGCTCGAGCGCCGTCGACAGTGTGACCTCGCACATAACGACTCTCAGCGAAAGCTCGAGGGTTGCGTAAACGAGGACCGCCGCCGGTGCATGGAGCAGCACATGTGTGTACTCACGACCCTAAACGCGGTGCTCGAGGCTGGAGTGCGCAAGTGAGTGAGCTGGGTTCCCCTCTTCCCGTTCTCGTGTTCTGCAAGTGTGATATCTATTGTATGCAATCGCTCTGATTCCGAGTTTGCTCCCAGAGAGATGGTCCTGAGCGTTGAGACGCGTCTTTGCTGGACAAAGTCGCGTCATGGCGACCCGGCAAGCCATCGAGCCTGCCACTCCGTTGAACGATTCGCGTCTTCGTTGGGAACGCCAACAGAACCCAAAATCCGCTGTAGTGAGCGCTCGATACAAATCCAAGCGTGCATGTAACGGAATCTAGTTCAGTCTCGGTCGCGATATGGCCCGACAATCGCCACGCGTAGTCGGCGGTCGACGGCGAAACCCTCCATGAGGAACATCACATTCGTCCACTTCATATTAGCATTTAGCATGGCACAGCCTGTTGTCAAACCAACATGAAGTCCAAACTACACTAACCGATTTCAAGTCATCGTTCGTTTTTTTTTCGTCCAAAAAGAACTGAAGATGACGCGGGGACCCCAGATGAGAGGGGAAGAGGAACGAACGAATGACGCCCACACCAACCCGCACGAAGCAACATCCTACTCCGCCGATCGTCCGCGATGGCCACACCCATCACCACCAGCGGCAGCGACGGCGCGCCGTTCGTCGATGAGCGCGAGGCCATCGCGCTGCTCCTCACGGTCGCCGCCTACCCGACGGGCGACTGGCAGTGCGTGGCCGCCGCGCACGCGCACGTCGCAGCGAGCTCTCGGCAGGACGGCTACTCGCCCGCGCGTCTCCGGACGCACTACCACCGGCTTCTCGCGCACTACCGTGGCGTGATCCAGTCGAACGGCGGCGAAGGAGCGTTTCCGGGAAGCGCGGAGCTGCGCGGGCTTCTGGCGCGAGCGCTCCAAACAGAAGACGCAAGGGCGAGGCAGCTCCATCATGGACACAACACGGCGCAGCGCAGAGCTTACGAAAGACAGAGATGCGCGGCGCCAGCTCGATCGGAACAGGCGCCGACGCGTCCTGAGTTTACGGAGCTACGCGCTAAAGATCTGCTTGAACCGTCTTTCGCGTCAGCCCCCATGATACTCGCGTCGTGTAATCCAGTGACGCGCAAGCGGCAGTGGCACGCGGAGGTTTCGCCAGCTCGTCGCGTGGTCCAGCGAGTACATGTGATTTCGCCAGCCAGTGTTGGAGCTGCCCCCACCAGTCCGGACAGCTTGACGCAGAGATCCACCAACGAAGGAAACGACGACGATCAAAACTCTGATGTTGCGCTCGCTCAAGGTGAGGCGTCCCCGTCGCCTCACGTTGGTCTCGAGAATGCTCGCGCGCCAGACAAAGCCGGAGCCGCTCACGTGCAACACCAGCCAAACAACAAGACGAACGTCGATGCCCTCCGACGCCAACTTGCGGAGGTGATGGTATCCGTGCACCACATGCGAGCGGATCTTACCAAGCAAGTGGCGGACCTCTCGCGGGCGGTCACCGCTGAAACGCGCGAGCGCATGCTGGTAGAGAAGGAGTTGTACGAGCTACGAGTGGACCATGGCAAGCTCAAGCAAGAGAACATCGAGCAACGTATCGCGATCAACAGGCTCCAAGCCGACCTTCAGCCGCGGATCCAAAGAAATCGACGCCAACAAGAAGACGGCGCCGCGCTGTTAGTGTCTACGCCGGAGGCGACGTTCGTGGCGCTTGCGCGTCATGTGGATCGAACGGCAGTCGACAACTCTCGCCTCAAGCAAGAAGTTCTCACGCTGTCGTACCGAACCAAGATGCTGGAGTGCACCGTCGAAGCCTGTGAGACGCTGCTGCGAGAGCATGACAAGAAACTTGAGGCCAGTGACCGCAAATTTGCCACGCTCGGGCGAAGTCTTGGCGAGATGCACGCAAGGATGACGCACACGGAAGAAAACGTGACCGACGAAGTGAGTAAGCGTGTTGTTCTTCAAGATACAGTAACCGCGGACCGTGAGAATTTCAAGCAGACGATGGACAACCACCGACGCGCCGGTGAACAACTCGTTGAGACGATCCGAAGCGAATGTGATCGAGTGGTGAGCCAGACGTCTGAAGTCATGACCCGTCAACAATCTAGCGAGTGTGCGGTTGATACGGTCCAGCGTGATATGCTGGCGCTTGTGGACCGCATGAAGAAGCTCGAGCGTGGCGAGGTCGCCTGTAGCCACAGCACGTCGTTCGCGATGATCTCTACGACGTTTGAGCACGTGGAGGCGAAACTGGTCGCCGGTGTCCAAGAACGCGAGGCCCTTCGAGAGGCACTGAACGCTCAGCAGGCGCGATTTGACGAGCAGCAGCGATGTAAGTGCGTGGATGTCGCAGCCGACATGCGCCTCGAGTGGGGACCCATGATCGACCGTGTGAAGGCGTTGGAGGCGTCGGAGCGCCAGCTCCACGGCGAGATCGCGTCGTGCCGGGCCGAGCTCGAACGCCACCAAGTGCGCCACCAGGAACAAGATCAGATTGCGAAGAAGCTCGAAGGCTCCGTGGGCGACGAGCGCCGCCGGTGCATGGGGCAGCACGTCAACGTGCTCACAACGCTCAAAGCGATGCTCGAGACCGACCTCATTGAACCGTGAGTGCATGTTACTCTTATTCAGCAACTGAGATATCCCCGTGATGCTAACGTAAGTAATGTGGATTGGAAGGTTGCCCAATCAGAACATTTAGACAGATTGATGGTCCTTCGGGAAGGCTCTGGATGACGCGGGGGCCATTTTCTTGCAAGTTCAGAGGAAGCGAGCGAGGCGCGATGACGGCGGCTGTGCCGCTCACAGAAAGACCGCGAGCCGCGCCATGAGTAGGCGCGCGCAGCGCAGCGGCGTCGCCGCGAGCGAGGAGGCCGAGGCCGTCGCGCTGCTCAATGCGGTCGCGCTCTTCCGGCCGCGCCGGGGCCCGCAGTGGCGCCAAGTCGTGTGCGCGGTCGAGGCCCAGCTGCGCGGCGCCGGCGCTGGCGCCGCGTACGCGAAGCCGCGTGCGAAGGCGCAGTACGACCACCTGGTCGCACAGTTCCGCCGCGCGGTCGCGTCCAACGGCGTGGAGGCGCCGCTGCCACGCAGCGACGTGCTCCGCGGGCTGCTCGAGACGGCGGTGGCCAACGAAGACGCAGCACGCGCAAGCACGGGCCCGTACAATGTCCACGACGTCGACGGCGACACCGAAGAGGAGGAGGAGAACCAGGACGAGCCGTCCAGCGCCGTGATGTCACCAGGAACCACCACCACCAGCGACTCGCTTGTGGCGTTCACAACGCCGCTACAAGCTCCACGACGGCCACTGCAGGGACGCGCCGTGATGACGCCGCCTGTGGCGCCTCGTGTTCCAGTGTCGCTGGTGTCGCTGTCGCTGCCTTCGACGCCGACGATCGTGGTGGCGCGCGAGCCGTCGGCGCGCAAGCGGCAGTGGGAGGCGCGGATCGCGGCGTCGAGACGCGTGGTGCGTCGTGTGGACCTGATGCGCGCGGCCGGAGAGCGCGCTGCGACGGCCACCACCAAGTCGCAGCTGCTCAGCGAGTCTGGAGACCACATTGAGACAGCGTCCCACGCAACCGAACAAGACGTGGTCGACGAAGACGTCGATCAGGCGTACGAAGAACCCAACGAAAATGGCTCGGTCGAGGATGCGCCTGCCGAAGCCATGGGCGCCCGTGGCTCTACCGCACAGTCGAGCGGCACTCGTGACGTCGAAGACGAACCTGAGAGCCCGATCAGGACGCCGGATTCGGGATCGGAGGCTGTTTATGATACGGCAGTGGTTGTACATGCGCACGAAGCGATCGAGCCGGTGGACGACGAACCCGAGCCGGTTTCCAAGGACGCAAGCGTGACCGACAGCGACATGCCCCAAGCCTCAATGGCGTCAGAGCTTTGTGCTCTTCGAACCGCCCAAAGCCGTCTCGAGCGCCAGTTTCAAGACCTTTTAGCGGCGTTCACCACCAGCCAGAAGACACAGACGACGCTGCAGGGTGAGGTGGATGAGCTGCGCGCCTCGCATGATACTGCCGTCCAAGAGAACGTCGTGCTGCGCAACGAGATCCGCCAGCTCGCACAAGAGGACTCGACCTCTAAGCTGGCCGAGCTCACGCAAGTTGTGAGCACGCTGTCCGAGGGCTTGAGGAGGAGTCGCGAGGAGCGAGAGCAGTTGAAAGAAGACATCGCGCTGGTGAAGACCGAGCTCGACCAAACCGCCGCGCGGCACAGGGATCTTATCGGGAAAGTCTTGACACTTGCGCGACAAACCAACGTGCTCAAAGGAAAGACCGATGACAACGCGGAGCTGCTAGACGCCCACACGGCACGCCTCGACCAGATCGACAGTACCGTTCTTGGGATCGAGGAACATATTCAGACACTTCGTGGAACGATAGAGGAGCTGAGACGAGATATATCGGCCGAGACCGAGCCGTGTATGACACAGCAAGCAGTTTTGAAAGCCGAGTTGATGGCGCTGCGCGACCAGATGAGCCAGCAGCAAGTCGCGCGACAGGAATTGGCGGAAAAGCTTCGTTGTGAGCGAAACCAAGCCATCCGTGATGTCAAGGCACATGCGTCAAATAAGTTCACAAGTGTCAGTGAGGACGTTCGAGCCGCTGGCGATCAAATCAGGCTCTTGAAAGACGCACAGAGCGTGCGAGAAGCGCTGTGGGAAACCGTCCATACGAAATTGGCTACGATTGAGAGCGAGCTGGAAGTGTTCAAGGAGTTTTCAGTTGGAGCAAGGGAACAAATCGCACGAATCGCACGACTCGAGCAAGCCGTCGCCGCCGACATGGGTAAGACGGGGGAGTTACGTGATGCCGTGGATAAGGATCGTCAATGCTGGAAACAGTGGATGGATGGAGAAGATCAACTACGTCTCAAGACTGAGAAGGCTCTTTGCGACACTATGCAAGCCTGTGAAGCGCTCGTAACGACCACACGAAGCGAGTGCAATGAAAGGATCAGCCGCGTCGAGAACTCGTTCATCCATCATGTAGATCAGACGTGTTCGAAAATCATCGACCTGGATGCGCAGATACGATCTCTGCAGTCCCACAAGGACAAGCTCGAGTGGGCGGTGGAGGAGCACACAGGCCTCCATCAACAGCAATCGATGTCGCTGGATGCCGTCAGTACCAAGGTCGCAGGACTGGAAGCCCACACTGCAATGATGAATGGAGAAGACCAACTCCGTCTCAAAACCGAACGGGCTCTGCGCCACAACAGGCAAGCGTGTGAGGCACTCATCGTGGCCACACGAAGCGAATGCGATGAAAAGATCAGCCGCGTTGAGAAGTCACTCATCCATCACGTGGATCAGACGAGCTCGAAGTGCATCGGCCTTAATGAGCAGATACGCACACTGCAGTCCGGCAAGGAGAAGATCGAAAGTACTCTTAAGGAGCACACGGGCCTCCACCAGCAGCAAACGGCATCGCTGGACGCCGTTAGTGCCACGATCGAAGGACTGGAAACTCACACTGCTAGTTTGGTGCGCACGGCCGTCCAGAATCTCCGAGGTCAACTGCTCGCAATGCAAGCAGAAGCCATGAATGCTGACCGACAGGTCCAAGCCGAGCACGCGGAAAGGCAGCGTGCTCGCGATGAAGCGATGGAGCAAGTTGGACAGCGCTTGCGAGGCGTAGCAGAGACCGAGGCGAAGTTGAAAGAGGAGATTGAAGCGTGTCAGTTGGCGATATCGACGCACATGGATCTCCAGAAGAACCGAGACGGCGCGTTCATGACGCTCGAAACGACTGTGGAGAAGAACCGCCGCACCTGCATGGACCGACACGTCATTGTGCTTCAAACGCTCAAGACCATTCTCGAGAACAGCTAAAGTGGTGAGAAGTGGAATGCGTGTTAGCATCGTCAGGGTCTATCGAGTATTCATTCTATCATGTGTGGCTATGTATCCGTTACCAGGGGTTGCACTCCTGTGATTGTCTGGATGCCGCGTTGTTTGTGTGATCTCGTCGTCGTACGGATGCTGGTGAGGAACTGTGTACGCGTTGTGGTCCCTCAGTGCAGGCAGCGGCCCGAGTGACTGAAGTTGCTCGCGCCGCTCGGCCGCAATCGCGTCCAGCGCAGCGCGCACCTCCAGGCGCTGCGCCTCTCTTTCTGTTTTCAGCATAGTTATGAGCGTCTCGAGCTGTGTGTGGTGCTGGCGCCGTTCGTCGTCGAGTCGCTGGATCCAGGACGCAGTCGTCTGGTCCGCTGCCTGCAGCCTCACGTGCAGCGTGTGCACGTTTTCCTCCAGATTCGTAACGCGCTGCCTCAGCATGGCGCGCTCCGCGTCAAACTCACTCCGCTCGCGTGTAATCAGACCCTCCAGGTGCTCGTTTCTCGTCTCGAGCGCTTTCGCGAGAGTGTTGGCAGCAGCATGCAGGTGCTGCGGCACTTGGGGGTCTCGTTGCACCTCGTGTTGGTGCTGGTATATAGGCACCGCCTTCTTCTGCGTAGTCGAACAAGTGGCCTCCTCACGTTTGGCGTTGACGTTCACGCTCGTCAGCCCCGGCCGCTGCCGTTTGCTCGTGGGTTTGCGCCGAACCGTTTGCGTGCGTCCTGGCCAATCAATCTGTCTCAGCAGGTCACGCTGGCCGTCCGTGAGCGGCACGAACTCCGGGGGAACCGGCGCACCGTGCGATTCCACGAGCTTGACGATGTGCGCTCGGCACTGCGCCGCGTTGACAAAGACTTCCGCTCCAGCGCTCTGATTGACGCTGGCGACGATGTCGCCCCACAACGCCATCTCACGCTCAGCTCCAAAGAACGGACGAACACGAACGGTTTCCTTCAGAAGTACGTCGAGCGTGCGGGGGACGAGATGTTGGAGCCCGCAGGCACTCTCTGGTGTCGTTGCGTCGGGCGTCGCTGTTCTTCCCACAAACTCCACAGCGGTTCCATCGGAGCTCTCGCTATGCGCTCGCTTCTTGGTTCGTACCGCCTTTTGATCGTCTTCGCTTTCCTCGTCTTCAGTCGCAAACGACGAGTAGTGGATTTCCTCGGGTTCGAGCGCTTCGTTGGGCCCACGCGAGTGGCGCTGCTTCTTGGCGGGCGTCCCGACGTCTTCCAGGTCTGCCAGCATCCTGCGTTGAGCCTCGGTAAGCTCCACGAGCGGGTCTTGTCGCGTGCCGCGAGCGACGGCGCGAAGTCGCGCGACGCGATCTTTGCAGCTAGAGCCAGAGAAGAAGACGTTCACTCCGAGACGATCGTTGAGCGCGGCCACCAACTCGTCCCACACGACTGCGGCTGTCATCCGCCCCTTCCTCGCCTCGAACGGGCGGCGCTGAAGCACTTCCAGCAGTAACACGTCGTCGAACGTGATCTCGCTTGGCTGCCTCACAGCGTCGGCGTTGATCCGCTCGAGCAAGTCTTTCAAGTTGCGGTCGCTGGTCTCGTAGTACTGCGTCACCATGGCCTGGAGCTCCGTCGCCGCCATGAGATTCGCGTGGTCCGCATGGTCTTCCTCCAGCCACACCTGCGCGAGCCACTTGATCTGCCGTTGCACCGACTCCGTCGTCATCGCCCACACGCCGTTCGGCTTGAGCGCGCGTACAATCACCTCCAGCAGCTCGCGTTCGCCGTTGCTTCGATGGATCAGAAACGGCCGCTTCTCCAACACGAGCTGCATGATGGCCGTGTCTCTCTCTAAATGAAGCGCCGGCACCGTCGAGTGCTGGATACCGAAGCGCGGCGTCGGCACAGAGCGGCGTCTCAGACGCTCGCCCTCTTGTTGCCCGCGCCGGATCGCGGCCTTGATCGCTGCGTCGTGCGGCGCCAGTGGCTTGGACGCCGGCGCCGTACGATCCTCCAGGAGCTGCTTCAACGCGCGTCGCCCGCGCGGTCGCTTCGGCTTCGACGCGCCATCGCCATCTCGACTCGACGGGCTGAGCAACTCGGCTTCCCAGGTGAACTCGTCCTCGGTCGCCTCGCTGTCATGGGAGTCGGCGGTGTTATCTCTCGGGTTCTGCGCCTCGTCTGGGGATGGAGAGCCGCTCGGTGTGGCGGTCCGCTCGACGGCCATGTTCCCGGGCGTTGGCGCGCTCGTCCGTGTTGACTTCGCCGGCACCCCAACCGTCGCTGAATGGAGCGTTTGAGTGCGTCCTAATCGCGGGATCCCATACCGCCGGAAGAGAGTTCACTCGGTCCAACCGTGAAGCCATTCCGGGACAAGCCAGCAGCTCCCTCATCCCAGTGACAACCCCCCTGCTTCAATCTCCAGCCTTTCTCCAGTCGGCCCACACACACCTGACAAAGGACACGCGGAGAATGGTCGGCGCACTGGCATGAGGACGGACGAGCAGACCAGAAATTTATCGTGACTCTCGTCGTCGTTGTTGCTGGCGAAAGTAAGTCTCACGAAAATGGGATTCTCCGGTTGACGACGGACATCGTCACCCTGCGCCTGTGAGTGTGTGAGCTGCTTCTAAAGAAGCGACGAACTACTGAAGCTGGATGGACACGACTTGGCGAGGCGGAGATCGTGTAGGTAAGACTTTGGACGAAGTGACACGAACAGCTTAGCCCTCGATAAAGGGGACTAAAAGGGGGATACGGACAAACGCCTAACGATCCCGTAAGTAGGTTCCGAGATGGATTTTACATTACGCGGACGCGGCCGAAGCAGAACGGCGAGAGCCGCGTGGAGCGCCACCGGCAGCAGCACACTGGCGATAGGTAGACCAGCCGTAGGAGAGCCCCACGCGTCCGCACCGCTCAGCTTGGTGCGCCCGGAGAAAAAGGCATGAAAAACAGAAGTGGGATAGACCGGCGTCGGGAGCGGGGAAAGGAGGTTAGACCGGGGACGGACGTTTCCTCCTCTCCTCCGCTCCCCCGTCGACGAGACGGACACCACACTCGCTTACTCCTTCGGGTACTGCACGCCCGCGAAGGTGCCGTTCTCACGCTCCTCCTCCCAGCGCTCGACCTGCGAATCAATACGAGATTTAGGGGGTTAGACGCAGGTTCTATAATATAGAGGAGGCGGATCGGCTCGGGTTAGACGCACCCACGAGCTCGGGCAGATCGAGTGCGCGAACTGGAAGTACTTCTTGCACGAGTCGCTGTCGCCGTCATTGTTCTTCAGGCAGAGCACATACTCGTTGTATCGGGTCCTAATCGAGCGAAGGAAGCACAAGCGATGAGCCTTCGCGCTCGGAATATAAGCCCTAGCAGGGCGTCTAACGCGCGCGGGGGCGTCTAACGTCTAACGAGCGTACCAGCAGTGCTGCGCCTGGTTCTGGTTCGGGAAGCGGGGGTCAATCGGGGTGGTCTTAAGTCCGGCCGGCATCTTGGCGTGCGTGCGAGGGAAGCGAGTCTTGGGCGGTTTGCTTTCTGTGGGGGGCACCCGCAAGCGGCTCCGTTGCTGGTGGTCGTCCCCGCCGCCCCACGCTGGGTTGGGGACTGCTCGTGTTTTTGCAACACCTGGCGCACTATCAACCAATCGAAAGAGTTATACTGTCGTTTTATCCAATAGTATACACTTCCAGCCGACTCGGCTTTCATCCAATCCGGTCGTAATCCGTTTTAGACCAATTGGAAACGGCTAATTTGCACCAATCACAGTCCATATTAGCTGCATGACTTTTCAGTATCTCTGATTCGCTTAAAATAAACAGTTCAAACTCCACATTTCAGCCAATCCCATCATGGATACACTCAGTCAAGTGAGACCGTCGGCCCCGTTTACCACCACTCTGCCAGCCGCAGCAACGCGTTCTCCTGGGCCTGGGCCGGCTCGTAGCGACGCCGCCGCCGCCTATTCGGCTCCTCCTGCTCCTCCGCGCCCGACGTCTCCGCAGTCGACGGCAGCAGCTTCTGAAGCTCGACCGCGAGGCGTCTGGACACGACTTTTTCCACGGGCATGCTCACGACGTTCCTGGTTGTGAGATGGGGGGCATGCCACGCGGCGATGCCGTCCACGCATAGCACCAGCGAGTCTGCTTCCGCATCGACCTCCGTATCCACCAAGTAGTACTGCTGACGTGACGGCCCACTCTCGCCACGCAAGCTCCAGCGGACGCGCACGACGTCGCGCGGCTCGAGTCGACCAAGTGTGCTATTGAACGGCCGCATCATCGAGACGGGGAACGCAGGATTGATGGAACCAGATCGGCCCTCGACCGGCACGAGCACCATCGAAACGGTCGTGCCCTGGAAGATCGGGAGGAACAGGTCCACAAAGTCCACGTCCCGCGGGAACACGCCAGCCGCGCGACGCGCGAGCAGCACCCACAGGTCGTCTTCACTGGGCACGCTCTCCAACTCGATGAACTGGCCGAAGCCGATCTTCCACTCGCCCCATCGACGCAGCATCGTCTCAACGCGGTCCGCGAACGCCAAGGTCACGTCATGTTGCTGCGCGTCGCGTACAGCGAGCGCTTGTGCTCCGTATAGAACACGCAAGTACGCTTCGACGCTGTGGACTCGCCCGTATACGCCGTGTCGCTACTGAACGGATTGGTGGCGGGCGCGAGAGCGATGCCTGTTGCGTACATTACGAACAAGAGCAGGAGCCGACCCACGACGGTGCCGCGGTCTCGTTGTCCCGCGCTCACTTGACCGTCGCTCAGCAGCTTTCGGAAATGCGGGATGATATCGTCCGCCAAGTCCGGGTGGATGCCGTAGCCGCTGTACCAGATTGCCGCGGCGCCAAACGCTAACAGTGGCTCCGACGGATACGAGGTCACGAGTTGGCGCTGGCCGTGCGTTGTCGTGACATACGCCAGCGTGGCCATCAGGTCGGCCACGGCGTGTGACGCTAACGGAGCCGACGAGGACGCGCTCAAGCCGACGCGGCACAGCACCGAGGCGACGCCAAACTCCGTTTCGTGTGAGAGAGTCCGTGCTTTTTCCGCTCCCGCACCACCGATCGACCAGTCGGCCGCATCCAAAATCAAGAAGACGGGTCTCTCGGGCTCTGAAGCGTTTACGAGCAAGACGCGATCCCACGCTGGTCTTCCCATGGCAACGAAAGTGGCACACGCGTCCTCGTACGTGCTCGCGACCAGTCCCTGATAGAACTGGCGCCTCGACTGGCCGGCTTGGATAGCCTCGTTGCCCACGGCGTCGAAGCGATTGTCAAACGTATGTGAGAGTACGAAGGGGGGAAACAGGGTCGGCTCAGAGGCCTTCCCACTGCTACGATGCGGCGGCATTGTGGGTGTCTTGAGCATCAACTCGGACGCAACAGGTATGATTGCTGGACTTGAATCGACCAGTACAACGAAGAGACAGGCGTCGGCGCCAAAAGTGGCGCGGATCCGCGGAGCAAGTCTCACGAGCACACGTCCCAGTCGACGGGACCAGTTGCGCGGGCCTTGAGTGTCCAGGAAACGCGCGTCATCAATCGCAAGCACAAGCCGGCGCGGATGGAGCGCGCCGTCGCTAACTTCTGTGCGTGTGGTTGGGCCAACCTGCCCGACCTCTTCGACCTGATCCGTCTGCTGGGCATGTTCTGCTTGCTCGAGCTGCACGGCGCGGTCGGTGTAAGCAAGGAGCTGGTTGCCGATCCGCCCGTCGTCGTCTTGGGCGACAAAGAGCGAGAACCAGGCGGGCCCGATCGTCGTCCAGTGCTCGGCCGCACACGCAAACAGCCGCCACAGCCTGCGCCGCAGCGTCTTCTCGGAGCCGACCCGTGGGAACAAGTGGTCGCGCAGGTTGTTCGTAGCGTGAGGGTACCAGTTGCGTGCTATCCTTTGCGGTCGCACGCATGTGTAGAGCACTTTCATGGGGCCGCACGGATCATCCTTGGTGCGGAGAGCGAGCTCGCGAAGCAAACGGCTCTTCCCTGAGCCAGAGCTCTGGGCAAGCGCAATCAACGGCAGCGGGAACTGGCTGGGCGACTCCGCGGCGCGGACCGCGCATGACGTGATGTAGTCCTCGAGCTGCTTTGGAGCGACGTCGCCGCCGACGTACGGACGTTTGAACTCGATCCGCCAGCGAATGCGGTGGGCCAGCGCGCACCTTTCGATTTCTTCGGAGTTCATGCCGTGCCTGATCGAACGAGCGCCGTCGTTGAACACTGACGTAATTCGAGTCTGCTTCCAGTGCCGCTTGGAAGATGTCGCTCGCAACGTGGCTGATGAATCGAGCAACAATCCCGTTTCTCCCAGCCGTGCTGGTATCGGACTTGGTCGGTTGGGACAAAACTCAGAATGCTAAGTGCCACGTACCGGTACCGCATCTTGCGACAGGTCACAGACACTCCCCGTTGTGTCGGGCCCACGCCATGAAGGAGTCGACCACCCGCTCCTCCGTAGGATCACGCAGCGGTTTGAGCAGAGAGCACGGCAGCGAGGGTACAACGCCTCTCACCCGGAGGCGCACTTGCGACCAAGCTTGTCCGTCTCTACGAGTATGCGCGGGCTCACTGGGACGCTGTCGGGAATAAATGATTCGCGCTGTTTGACGAACATTCGGACGCGACAATTCGCCAGCGACTGGAAGCGTACCAATATGAGGTTGCCACGAAAGGGAATCGGCGATCTGAAGACAAGCGCTCCGGGGAGAAGCGCGTCGATAGTCGTTATGCTCGCGATCGACGATGCGCGATGGCTCCTGCAGGAGTCCTAGGGTTGCAACCATGGATCAGCCATTGGATCGGATCTTGGGTTTGCGACCCATTGTGCTGGATTGGATAAAAATCCATTATACTGGGTTGGATAAAACAGTAATTGGATAAAAATTTATGAGATCGGAGGAAGAGAGGGGAGGGGTGACGACGTGATGAGACGCAGGTTCTCCCATCCCGGTTGGATTGGTGTTGGCAGGCTACAGTGTACTGAATCACAGAATCTGCGTGTTGACAGGCGGGGGGTTGGGCAGGGCCAAATGGGCCCAAATCCCCCTCCAACCCACTCTTGCACTGTCGCTCTCGCCGTCCCGAAACCAGCCATGGCGGAGAACGTGGAGCAAGCCCGACGGCGGATCACTCATGCCGCCTTCGAGTACCTCCGCGAAACCATACCCACGAGAGACACAACACTTGCGCGACTACTTCTTCCCCAGCGGAAGAGCCGAAGTGAACTATGATCGTCGTCAGCTCATAGACAAACTGATCCGGCTGTACGACTTCGCGGTCACTCATTGGGACGCGGTTGGGGACGAGTGGTTTTCGCTTTTCCAAAACCAAGAAGACGCGGATTTAGAACTCTGCAGGCGGCTCAATTCTCACGATCAAAGTGCCAGCCGTCATACTGTTCAACAACGCATCCTCGTGCTCGCGATCGACAAAGCACGCGAGTTGCTAGAGGGTAGCAGCGACAAGACCTGGTTTATACGTTTGCGGAACGAGCTGAGGCAAGCAAATTATCAAATTCGCAAACAGTATGGTGAGAGAGCTAGCATCTTTGGTATTCTCGTCGACACGAACTCCAAGATCGCCAACTTTGTACCGCCTGTCGTCCAAGACGCTTCAACACGGATGCCAATGACATCCAACAGCAAGCTGTATCCACCGTTCGTGCTCACTCATACAATGGACGTTCGGCTGGACTCATTTGTCGCCGCAGAAAGACGGGAAGGTGAGACCAGTGCGCAGTTCTTCCAACGCCTCGTGATGGTGGACGACAGTACAGCTTGGCGGAGCCTCGTGTCGATGGGGCGTCCGCTGTGGGACCGTGCAAATGAGACCAATCTATGTGAGAAGGAATCGTCCTCCGATACGATCCAGCTCGCCGCTAATATGCTTCTCGGAGGCTTGAACTCCAAGCGAAGGGAAGACTACAAAGAGGAGTCCCTGTTTGGCGTTGCCTCGGTGTTGTGCCGCATCGGCGTTCGCCCGTCCACATGGTCTCCACTAGCTTCCCGGACGGTGGCAAATCTGGCGGCAATACTTCATCACACGAACATCTCCCACGAGCGGTATATAACCAGCTACGCATCCGAACCAATTCTAACCTTTGGTGCTGCGCGCGTATGGTACGACTCCGCTTCAAGTGACGACGCACACTCACTGCTGAACGAGCACATTCTGCCCCAGTTGAGAAAGCTGCTGTGCCAAGATGTCGTGGACACCGGCGGTGTCGGCGAAGACGTGAGTCGCATCGTGTTACTGCTGGCGATAGATGCGACTGGCGCTGTCTTACATCGCAGCACCTCGGATCGGGATCCGCGCCAGTACGATGTTAGGTTCTACTCCGTAGAGACGTTTATTCGTGTGCTTCATGGTGATGCCGCGTTCGCCGACGCGCTTGGTGTGCAGTTCAAGAGGAATGACCCCCAACGGATTCGCATAAACGCCTGGATCAATCGGTGGGAGGGCTGGAGTATCGGGTTTAGCCATTTCGTGCAGCTCTCGGACGAACCAGACGAAGACATGCTGTGGGCCATGCTCGCGCGTCGTGCGGCGGGCATCTTTCCACGCAATTTCAAGGGCGTCGACCTATTTATTCCAATATTCCAGGGCACGGACGTGTCTGTGGCGCTGGTGCAAGTGAAGAATCACGCGAATCGGGGTCCGGCGTATCCGGGCTCGGCGACCACGGCGATGTGGCCGTCGCAGGTTTTCACGGACGAACTCCAGCACAAACGTCCCGAAGAGGTTGTGTGCATTTACATGAGCTTGCGCGGCCCCAGACCTGAGGCGCGCGAGCAGTACTTTCTGGAAGATCCCGATTTCGGTGCAAACTCGCCACCGAGTACGGATCTGAACGTCACCCCCAGCCGTGATGCTCGAGACACTACTCGGTCGTATTCGCTGTGTCTCACTGGTCTCCAGGCATGGTGTATGACATCCAGCTACTGTAGCTCGACGGCTGTCCCGGTTGTTTCGACTGGAGTTGCCGTGAAGTTGCGGGAGCTGTTGAGTCCGTGGTGGGATATGAATGCGTTGGTGGAAGAGGATCTCAATCGACGTGAGAAGCACCGTCTCTTGTTCAAGCCCAAAGAAACTTACGGCGCATTGCGAACATCATCGCACGACTATCCGTGACCAGTTCTTTCACTTCGTTTGTGAATGACTACTAACTGTCCCATCTTACTTACCCAAACGCATCACATTTCGGGCCTCCTCAATAGGCTCTCCACCAGCGGACGCGACGCGATCGAGCGAACCTGATCGGCGCAGTATCCACGCGTTGGATATAAGCTTATATATTAAAATTGCAATTTTAATCTTGTGGATCGCATATTGAGCATATTTTCTAGGCGACTCGCTCCCTCGTCGGAACGGAGCGTCGCTTACTACGTACTAGAAGTAGTACATGGGCTCTCGTTCTGCCTTTGTCGTGGCGATATGAAAGTAGAAAGCGCTGACCTGTGGGCTGGCTTCGCACGACCAACTCGTTTACCAGTACCGGTACCCAGATCCCATCGGAGCCGCTGCGACATTGAGCTGTTGTGGGCTTCGAGACATCTTTACGGCGACATTGGCTTCGAGACATCTTTGCCGGATGGGTACAGTTGAGAGGTTTTCATTCTTTACGCGCCCCGTCCCGATCGAGTTTATACCCAATCGGAACGGGGCGACCTCTCTGTGATGTATCACGGACCTTTGCGCGTGAGCCATGCGACCGTCTCGATATGTGGCGTGTGCGGCAGCATGTCCACGGGCTGCACAAAGTCAACGTCGTACGCGGCGCCGTCGCCTGCGTCCTCCGAAGGCGCCGTGAGCAGCGCCAAGTCGCGCGCCTGCGTCTGCGGGTTACACGACACGTAGCAGATCCGCGGCGGCGCGAGGCGGCGGAGCAGCGCCACCAGCTTCTTGTGGAGCCCCGCGCGCGGCGGGTCCACGATGATCACGTCCGGCGCGGTGGCGCCGTCGGCCGCGAGCTGCTCGAGCCGGTCGGTCACGTCGCTCCACTGGGTCGAGAGGTCGAGGTGGTGGAACACCATTTTGTCGTCGTAGCCGTTGAGCGACGCGTTCACGCGCGCGCGCTCGACCGCGGCCTCCACGAGCTCAAAGCCGATGGCGTGGCTTACGTGCGGCCCCATGCAAATGCCGATGCTGCCCACGCCGCAGAACAAATCCCAGATGACGGGTTTGTTTCCCTGTGAGGCGGCCATGCGCGCGAGCTCGTCGCGCACGACACCGTAGAGCTCGGACGCCTGCGCCGAGTTGGGCTGGAAGAACGAGTCGAACGACACCTGGAACGTGTGGTCGAGGATTGTGTCGTGGAAGAACGCGCGCCCGAAGAGCATGCGCTCCTTGTCCATACTGGCGACCTCGCCCGGCGTGAGCTCGCCCCGGCGGACGCGGTGGCGCAGCGCCTCGTCGTCCACGAGCTGCACGACTGACACCAGCTCGTCGTCGCTACGCTCGGCTACGAGCTGGGCAACGAGCTGCTCGAGCAGGACTTGCTGGTCGCCGTCCGCGCGCGTGGTCACAAACCCCACCATGATCTCGCGCCGACCGCGCGCGACGCCGCGGCGCAGCACGACGTTCTTGAGGAAGCCGTCGTGCGCGTGCGAGTCGTAGGCGGCGATCTCGAGCTGCTCGCAGAGCGCGCGCACGCGGCCCAGCAGTGCGTCGCAGGCGGCGTCCTGGACCGCGCACGCGTCGATCGAGAGCACGCGCGGGTTCCACTGGACGCGCTTCTTCATGTGCCGCGCGCGCCGCGTACCCACGGACGACACGGGGAAGAGCCCGAGCGTGAACGCCGGCGGCGCGGCGTCGGCGTCACCGCCATCGTCGCCCTCGAGCCGCCAGCGGCCCGTGCTGCACGTGAACTCCATCTTGTTGCGGTACGCGTACAGCGCCGCGGCGCCGCGGATCGCGCGCACGGGCTCGCGCAGCGCGACGCGCTCGAGCCCCTCGACCACGCGGCGCTGCTTCTGCGCGAGCTGCTCGGCGTACGCGACGTTCTGGTGCTTGCAGCCACCACAGACGCCGAAGAACTTGGCGCACGGCGGCGCCGACACGCGGTGCGCGCTGGGCGTCTCGACTTCGAGGAGCTGCGCGAACATGGGGGACCGGTGCTTGGCCGCCGCGTCCTTGGCCCAGATCTCGACGCGCAGCGCATCGCCCGGGACGCCGAAGGGCACGCGCAGCGCGCGCGGCGTCGCGTCGGTCGTCGCGACCGCGTCGCCGTCGTCGTCCAGCGCCACAACGGTCTATGCAAACACCAGAAAACAAATAAGTGAGACCACCGGAATGAGCGAAGAGCTCCAAAGCGACCCAGCGCGCGCTGGACGTACTGCGGAGACCGTGCGCTTGGCGTGCGGCGCAGCGGCGTCGGCGAAGCCGCGGTTACTGATGTAGCGACTCAGGGCGCCGCCGCCGCGCCGCGGCGCTCGCGAGGCGAGCAAGGAGGCCATGGCGATGTCGGATTGTGCTGGCCGCCACCCACACCACACCGCACGAGTACTATAATAGGACACACTAATTTTCCTATAATAGGTATCAATAGTGCTGTATTGAGGTGGCATCTGGTAATTACCAACACTCCTGCTGGAGGTTTGATATCTCTCAGGTACGGGAAGCTCGCCAGCGAGGGCAGCGTGGAAAAGCGGAATGAATGCAGTACCCACCATCATTCATGGTGCAGCGTGTTGCTGTTGCTGGCATGGAGGGGCCACCACGGGCGCGTCGTCGCTTCCTCGGAGCATCGAGGCAGACTGGAGGCCCCAGGATCTTTTCGTGAGGTAGATGCGGTTGTCTACGGACGCGCCGGAAGACTCCATTCCCGGATCGGATCCGATACGCTCAAGTCGCCTCCCCACCCCACAAAGACGCCATGATCCTATCGAGGTCCCCAGCGGTCGTGGCCACGCTGCTGGTCGTGTATAGCGGCGGACAAGGCCTGCAATCGACGCACGCGCCCGTGTGGGAGCCGCAGCTCGCTTTTGCAACGCCTCCGGCAACACCGTCGTCTACCCATGAGCCTCCCACGTCGATCAGGCTGCCGCTGTACAACGTCAGGGACCAGTTCTACTACTTCAAGATGCAAGTCGGCACGCCGCCGCAGATCGTGCGCATGGTGCTCGACACGGCGGCGACCGAGATTGGCATCACGACGGTCAAGAACGGCACACACCTGATCTACGACCGCTCAAGCTCTTCGACCTACAAACACGACGGCCGCCCATGGGCGTTCCGCGACGGCATGGCGGGTGTCCTCGTGTCGGACCGACTCGGATTGTTCAACTATACCGGTTCTGTTAACTCCACCGTGGACCACCACTTTGTCGAGATCACGAACGTGAGCTCGTACGGCCTGTACTACGCTGACATGCCGTTTGACGGGTGGTTCGGACTCGGCCAAAACGAGACCGAGAGCGTCGGGGGCTTCCCGACGTTTGTGCGGGAAATAACGAAGCTGGGCGTGCTGGACCGCCCATGCGTCCATCTCTTAATGCCGCAGGGCAAGAACGGCGAGATCCTGTTCGGCAGTGGAAACGACCTCGGTATCGAGTTCACGAAAGTTCCGATAGACCCACGCCCGGGGCTCTGGGGGTTCGATGTCGGCGAGATCAAGGTGGGCAATACGTCTGTTCGAGCCGTAGGGTCCCCATCTCCCGCGACTGCAAGCACGCTGGGCTACGCGGCGCTGGACAACACGCGCCCGTACATCATTGGCCCTGCGGACGCCGTGAACACGATCACGAAGGCACTGGGAGCGACACCGTTCTCCTACGGCAGGTTCTCCGTGCCGTGCGACGCGACGCTGCCCGATGTGTCGTTTTGGTCAGCGACAACACCGTCCGATGAGGTTTTCACGTTCACAACGAGCGAGCTCGTCGGGCGCCGCGTGAGCGAGACCGACTGCGAGTTGAAGATCGTTCAGCGTCCGGAGGAGGAGGACACCCAGGAGATCGCGGACTGGGTCATGGGGATGCCGGTCTTCCACCGCTACCACTTTGGTTTGTGCTGGAGCAAGATTCCAGGCGGCACACCGGTGCTCACCAAGGCCCTCCACGTCTGACCGACCGCGAGTAAGTTTTCAAGCACTATAGTCTCCATGAAGCATTCACCGGAGATCTCCTGAGTCATGGTGCTGATGCATAATTGAACAAACAACACGATGGACTCGATAACGATAACAGTTCAGTGCATTTCATTATCACACCTCTCATTGATCATTCCCGTGTTCGCAGTCGGAAACGCGGTCTGCCACTCACCACGTGTGGCAGGCGGTTCGCTGGTCTGGGGCGCAGCAGAGAAGACCTGTTCAAACGCCCTCTCATTGATGTGGGGGTAGCATCTTGCGGCGATGATCGGTGGTGCATCGTTTCTCTGACGTCCAAGAATTTGTCGTTTTTTTTCCCACGGCAATTTCGTCTCCCACATCCATTATGATATCTTACCACCATTCTCGATCCACTTCAAGGTGGATGTGCTAAGTGACTCACCACGGCGTGGAAGCGCACCAATCAGTTCCATCATGGCTCCACAGCTCGGGTCGGACCTCACGCGAAAACATCATTCATCAACTGAATGACGGATTTGGGTACGTCTCGATGATCCGGAAAAGCGCACCGAAGGAGGGGTGCCAGAAGACCGACATGCCATGTCGGGCATGGAGGGCCCCGAGAACCGAAGCAGAACACCGCTGCGTGTTCCAGGGTCTCTGGCGATCCCAAGCTCATTCGTTCTTTCGCCTCCAGACGCACACATCCCCTACTCAACCCTACTCAAACCTACCCCACGCGACCTCGACAATGGTGTTCAAGCAAGTGTCGTTGCTACTGCTCGTCGCGCTTCTCGGATTCGGTCAAGACAATATCGCTCGTGCGTCGCACGCCCCCGTGTGGGGCCCGCTGGTCGATATGAAGCGGCTCATGATGATGCCACCACCGTCCCGTGTTCAGGACGCTGGCCCAGGCTCACTCTCGCTGCCGCTGTACAACGTTGCGGACGTGCTGCACTACTTCGAGATCCAAGTGGGCACCCCACCGCAGACTGTGCGTGTGGCTATCGACACGACCATGTCGAACATCGGCATCAGCATGGTCACTGGCGGCGCGCACAAAGTCTACAACCACTCGCGTTCCACGACGTACCAACCGGACGGCCGCCCAGGCGCATTCCGTGACGAAACCGACGGCGTGCTCGCGCAGGACCGACTCGGGTTGCTTGGGGACGTGTCCGCGCTCGGCCAGCACTTTGTTGAGATCACAAACGTGACCTCGTACGGTCCGGGTTACGAACTGATCCCGTACGACGGATGGTTCGGTATTGGCAGGAACCAAACGGACACGGTGGGCGGTTTCCCCACGCTGTTGCGCGCGCTCACCAAGCAGGGAGTGCTCCAGCGTCCGTGCCTGGCCATCTCGACGCCGCGTGGCCACAACGGACGCATCGAGTTCGGCGGCGCCGATGAACTGGGCGCGCTGGGGCCGTACGCGGTCATCCCCACGGACCCGCATCCAGGGTTCTGGGCCTTTGACATGCTTGACATCAAGGTCGGCAACAAATCTATTCAGGCGCCACGCTCCAAGGCGCACTCTTCGCGCAAGAGCACCCACGGGATCGCGGCGCTGGACATCGTGATGCCCTACATCGTCGGCGACGTGGACTCGGTGAGCGAGGTCGCGAAGATGGTGAACGCGACACTGCTGGACTACGGCGTATTTGCCGTGCCGTGCGACGCTCAGCTGCCCAACATCACGTTCGTGTCCGGGTCGCCACCGAACGGAGAGCTCACGCTCACGACCCGCGAGCTCGTGGGCAGGCGCGTGGACGCCACGCACCTGTGCGAGTTCACCATCGCGGCGGACCGCAACAAGGCGAGCCACATGGTCGCCGACTGGGCGCTGGGCGCCCCGCTCTTCCACCGCTACAGCTTCCAGTTCTGCTGGTTCGACATGCCCGCGGGCCCTGCTGCGCCCGTGGTCGCCGCGGCGCTCCACGCGTGAGCGATCCTTGATCCTCCGTCGCTTCAACTTTAGAACGGGATCTGATACCCATCTGTGCTACCTTCATTCCGTTACCATCATTCTACGCTAATGTTCGATTTTTTCTAAGAAGCATTCCCTTTGCTTGTGATCAGGGTGGACCGTTGGACTCATCCCCATTCCCTCCCTCGCTTTGAGGTCCATTTTCACGCATCCACACTACTCACAGAGACACGGAGGTCCGCGATGGAGCGCGTCCACACGGCCTTCCGCGACGCCGCAGCGGCGCTGCGCGTGCCCCAGCGAGATGGCGCCGACGCCCTCGCTGCCGCGTCGCGCCACGCGCGCGTCTGGGCGCCTGACGCGCTCTCGCTCCCCATCACAGAAGACGCCGCCGACACCGCGCCGTCGTCCGCGCCACTCGCGGAGCTGCCGCTGTTCACGCTCGCCCCGCGGTGGTTCGAGTACTACGCGTACATCGGCGTGGGCTCCCCACCGCAGTACTTGCGCGTGGTGCTGGACACGGCCGGCAGCGACCTCAGCCTGCTGGGCGTCGACCGCACGCGCCACGACATGTACGACCACGCGCGCTCCAAGAGCTACGTCGCCAACAACACGCTCGTGCGCACGGCGCTCCCGGGGCTCCACACAGGCGACGTTGCGCTCGGCGTGCTCTCGCAAGACCGCGTCACGCTCAACGCGGACCTGCGCGCGTCAAACCAGACGTTCACCGAGCTGCTGGACCGACGCGACTCGGACGCGTCCCGGTTCTTCCAAGACACGCTCGCGGACGGCTGGCTCGGGCTGGGACGCGCGCGATTGCAGCAGGCGTTCCCCGTACCCTCGCTCGTGCACCGCCTGCTGGAGAATGCGCCGTCGCGCGTGGTCGGCATCCACTTGAACCCGTTGACCACCGGACTCGTGTCGTTCGGCGGCGTGAACACCCAGCGCTTCTATGGCAACCTGAGCTTTGTCGACGTGACCCCACTGAAAGGAGAGCTCACACCACGAGCACTCGCGGACGCGTACTGGAGCTTCCGAGTGGACGGCGTGCTCCTGAACGGCGAGTCCGTAGTGGCAATCAGCGCAGAAGAAGGAGGCGAATCGGCTGTTGGCGGCCACTCGGCCGTGCTGGACGCCGTGCTGCCGCTCATCCGTGGGCCTCCAGACGTCGTGAGCGCGATCAACCGCGCGCTGGGCCAGGACGACGCGCTGCGCGTGCCATGCACTAGAGCCGCACCCGTGAGTGTGACGCTGCTGATGGGCGGCCACGCGTTCGTTCTCACCCGCGAGGACCTCGTGGCCGCGGCGCAGCGCGGTTCGGGCTGCGAGTCGCTGCTCGCGCCGGCGCTGCATATGGCACCGGCGGACTGGATCATCGGCGCGCCGTTCATGCAGGCGTTCTACACGGCGCTGGACTTTGGCGCGGCGGACGGAGGCGCGCGGAGAGCAAGGCCGCGCGTGGGCTTTGCGCGCAGCCAGCGCGCCGCGCCGCCTGCGTTCAGCGCCTACGACTCGCTCTGGCTCGTGCTGCTGGCGCTCGTGGTCGTGCTGATCCTGCGCTCGATCGGGCGGCAGCGCATCCCGCACCGGCGGCCGTCGGCGCCCAAGGGCTCGGCCGCGTGAAAACCCCGGATGGGGCAACATGGAGATGGCTTCACTCAAGTCGCTGAACAAAACAGAAAGAATGACAAAACGTTCGATTTTTGTGTGTGGTTGGAATAGCCAGTGCTGGACGTTTGCCAACTGGATTCTGTTCGTTTCTTCTTTTTTTTGTCTTCAAGATGACATCTTGACAACAAAAAAAAAAGGATTTCTCCGGAAATCCAACGGAACGCGAAAAACGATTCGGGTGTGATTGAGAGGAAACTGGTGGCGGCGCACCAACTAAAGCCACCAACGTTACAGTCGGCAGTTGGTGGGACACCCAGCGGAAACGGCCAGTTGAAGGAGAGTGCAGCATGCGTCCAGTTCGCTATGGCTCGGCTCCAGTCTACAGCTGGGCGGCATCACTTCACGCCTTTGCGGCATCACCGCCGCTTACCCAAGACCACCATGGTGGCCTATGTTTGGACTGCGAATGGGCTGTGACTCTGCATACCGAACTAGTTTTAGTTCCCCACGCGGTAGCGTACCAGGGTGACGTCCTGTCCCATGGATCCGTGCACGCCGGCGGTCGTGCATGCGGGTGATCGATAGCGACCAACACGCCGCCAAAACGCCGCGAAAATGCGCGAACAGGCGGAAAACCGTCCTCGAAACCGGTCCTGACCGGTTTTCCCTGTTTCTCAATTTTTGGACTCGCCCTTCTTCAGAATCCGGCGAAGTTTTCACGCAGCGAAGTTTCCCGTTTGCTGAAGTCATCTCGAGTTTGAAGAATACAACATCGCACACCGACTCACAAAAATGTACACAGTATGATTCTGTATGCCTAGACTGAGCGCTGCGAATGTCTCATGCCGGGAATTGGGAATGGAGTTGAAAAACGCGACTGTTCTCAACGGAAAATTCGCTTCGGTTTTTCGACGACTGGTGGCGACACATCCCAACAAATCGTATGTGACTTTCGACAGCGATAGCAGTGCTGGGTGAACAAAGTCGCTGGGACGGAGAAGACAAGAGAAGAAAATGGCACAAGCGGTTCTGTGCTGTGGACCGTGAAAAGCCACGCACCCAAAAACGATTTGAGAGGACTGTTGGAAGTGCGATACAGTGCAAAGTAATACCCCTTCCCCTTTTCGCGGGCTGGATCATTCGACTTTTTGTTGCACTTGCGTAATTCGAACGCGTGTGACCCTGGGCGCGGGTAACCGGCTCCGCCATTTTGGAGCAGGAGAAAACGTCAAACTCTGGAACCAAAGGTGAAAGAAAATCGAGACCAGTTTGCGCCCTGCAATCGCGCGCGGAGGTGTGCCAACAACTGATTGAACCATCTTCCCAAGAGCAAATCGCTGCACTATTCGCTAGGTTCTCTATAAACTCATATTCCAACCACTGTAAACGGATTCTGGAAGGTTCAAAATGGTAGTTCTGAGGGTGTCAAAAGCGGTCGATTAAATTATTGTGGGTGGATCTATGGCTGTTCGGCGGCGATCACGCGTGGAGCATCTCGGGCCCGGGTGTGCACGTGAAGGCAGCGGGCGCGTCGCTCATGGGCTGCTTCTGGACGTCGGGCGCTGTCCAGCACGCGAACGCGCGGTGCTCCTGGACTTGCTCGACGGTGAGTCGCTGGGCTGGTGACACCTGGAGCAGGCCGTCGACGAGGTCGAGCAGCTCCAGCGAGAGCGTCGCGGCGACTCCCCAGGACTCGAGCACGCCGCGCACGCCGGCGCGCTTGAACGCGACAAACGCCTTCTCGTCGTTGGACGCCATGGGCACGAGCGGCGAGCCCGTGAGTAGAATGAACAGCACGATGCCGAGCGACCACATGTCGGCCGCCTTGGGGTCGTACTCGGCGCCGGCGACGACCTCGGGCGCCATGTAGTAGGCCTTGCCCACGCGCTCGCGGCTCGGCCGGTCGCCGCGCGTCGAGAGCCCAAAGTCCGTGATCTTGCACACGCCGCCGTCGAGCAGCACGTTCTCGAGCGAGAGGTCGCGGTGCGCAATGTTGTTGGCGTGGAGGAACGCGACGCCCGAGGTGATCTGCGCGAGCACGGCGAGCGCGTCCATGGGCTCCATCTTGCTCTTCTCCTGTCGGCTGAGAAAGTCGTAGAGATCGCCGTCGGCGCAGAATTCCATGACGAAGTAGAGCATGCAGTCCTCGATGAAATCGTCGAGGTACTTGACGACGTTGGCGTGGCCGCCCGACCGGCGCAGCAGGTTGCACAGCGCCTTCTCCTGTCGCGGGTCGTCCACAGCCTGGGCGTCGCGCTCGGGTGCGTTCAGCAGCCGCATGGCGTGGAGGATCTCGATCTGCTTGAGCACGACGCGGCGGCCCGCGCGCTGCGGCGCGCACAGGTCGTCGCAGAGGAACACGCCGCCGTAGAGCGTCTCGCTCAGGTGGCGCACGGGGCGGAAGCGGCGCGGGAAGCTGGTGGCGGGCGCGCTCATGGTGTATGTGTGGGGATGTGTGGGGCCGAGCCAAAAACGCTGAGTGGGAGAGGAGCTGGCTGGCTGGGCCGCACCACCCGCCCTTCACTCTCGAAGAGCGTGGGAGCGCACGGGGCGGGGTGGGGTGGGGGCGACTCTTTTTATTCGCCGTTTTGTTGAGAGAGTCGCGCCCAACGAATGGACGGGTCGGGGAGGGAAGGGGGAGAAGTGAACCGTCACAAAGTGGGACGCCGAGCGTGAGAGCGAGATCGCGAGACCGCCAGACGAGCGCATGAGCGTACCTACAGGGCTCTGGCGGCGTGCCGCCTTGGCCCCGCCTTTATCTCGTCCAAGCATAGAAAGCCATCGAGTCTTTTGTGTGGGGCTTTGAATCCTCCCCTAGCCTCGCTCGCTTGCAAGTCACAAGTTGGCGCCTCGGATAAGTCGGAGGTGGCCAGGTCGTGGTGGGCCATGCTCGTTTTGGACATGAACAAGCGAGGTTGAACGAAGGATCGCAACCTTAGATCCATTCTTGTACCGTTACCTCTCAAACGCAAAAAGAATCTCACCATGAACCGATATAATTGAATATTTCATTCTTGCGAAATCTGTAGACTCCTGATTTAAACGCGAATTTAGTTTTTGATATTGCATACACCGTTAGAATGGATATTTTGTAATCTAACTGTTGGTCTGGACATAAATGGACGCCATTCTGAAACTGTCCTGTCTCTTCTGGCGCCAGAAACTTGCCGGAACTTGGGATGGCGATCGTGGGATCCAGAGCCACCGGTCGGAACCAAAAATACTGCACGCACGCAATCTGAAACGCTCAACCAGACCCAGGCTTCAAGCGGCTCTCGCGTCGAGAGGCGCAAAACGAGGGTTCCAGTGAGGGCGGATGGAATAGCGTCCTATACGTACAGGACGCACAGGTGTACGTACAAAATGCTCCTCGTCTTTCCGTGGCAAGTGGGATGCTGCGCCTGCGGTGTAAGAGCAGAGGGAAGCAAGCCGGGGGGCGCGATATGAAATAGAAATGCCGCGAGTCCCAGCGGCGGATTGCGAACTGGTTCGACGGATCTCATTGAACACCAGGCGAAATCGGTCTTTTTTTTCTTCTTGTTTTCTTTTCTTTTTTCCCATCCACACTCGGACCTATCGATGACCACGCGTGCTTTTGTGTCCAGTCTGGATGTGAGTGGCTGCAGCGGGAATGTTCTCTCATCAGTTGCGTCGACTTTTGCGAAAAGGAGGCGTCCAAGCCCAGAGTGGGCAGCCTTCATCTATGAACACAGATCAAAGACGCAGACAAAGAAAGAGATACTGTACTGTACTGTACTTCAAAAGAATCGAGGAGGAGCAGGAATGCTTGTCAGCGGGCGCCAAAACGTCGCACCAGAGTCATGGAATCTTGGATTTTTCTTGCCTCAGGGTCTAACCGCGCCCTGGGCAGTTGGCATGTTGGGCCGGATTGCTGTTCTGCCCGAGAAAGTAAACATCGCCCAGATCAGTGCCAGCGCACTGATCCACAACCCTTGAGAACCCGACGGCGCGACCGTGGTTGGGGCACGCCCACGCAGAAAAAAGCAACGATGGCTCAGCCACCATACCAGGAATCTGTGCGTCCCCCAGCCGCGTGTCATGCGCTGGGGACCTTCAACGTGGGAAGCGTCTGGTCGCTCTACCACGCATGGTCACCATCTCGGTCACACGAAGATCAAGCCACGGAACCTAGCCATCATCCGGAGTCCGGATGAAAGTAGAAAGGTCGAACTTGGTCCGGATTCCGGATTCCGGACCAAGTTCGACATTTCTATTGTCTTCTCTTTCGACGTTCTTTCGTATTTCTGTACCCATTTCACGTGGGCACAGAGTGTTGGTCCCATAGTTGCTGTAAGGAACAGTACCGTTACACCGGTTATATCGCGTACAGTGTACCGCTCTGCCTGTCACTGGAGAACGCAGACCTCGCTCCGGGTCTGCGTAGACTTGTACCCTTTGGCCAACACGCGCGCAAACGCCTGCGCCTCGGCTCCTCCTCCACTAGTGTCCCCTCGCGCTGCCTCTCCCGTGTCTGTGACGGAGGCAGAGGCCAAAGCCGCATCACTCGGTCTGCTCTTCCCAGTCCGTGTCCCGTCCCGGCTAAAGTTCACCTGGAACACGGCACCGACGGGCCGGTGGTCCGACGTCTGGAAGTTCATGTGGCTCCGGTAGCTGAGCAGCTCAACGTCGTGCGGCTTTTCGTTCGACCGGTACAGAATGCGGTCGGTCCACGACGGGATGCGCTGCTTCGGGCCCGAGTCGTACACGTTGCTGTGCTTGTCGAACTTGTAGGTCGGGCGGAAATGGAGCGGGCCCTCCTCAAAGTGCGGGAACACGTTGCCCTTGGCCATCTCGTTGCGTAGCTGGTCGTTGAAGCGCAGCACGGCGTGGTGGTTGTGGAGCAGCAGCAAGTCGATCATGCGCCGCGTGCCGTTGATGCGGTAGTTGAGGTCGCCGTACCAGAATACGCGGCCAAAGCTCTCTGACACGGGCAGCCTGCGCCGTCGCGGAACCGCGGGAGAGCTCCCACCGGCGCTCACGCTTGTGCGGCTAGCCGTCGGCCCGTTCAGCGTCGACGACGAACCGGCGCGAGACGACGAGAACCGGCTCGTCGTGGTCTTGCCCAGCCCCATGGCTGTGAGTGGCGCCACTGGCACCGCCTCGGAGGGGAAGACGGGCGTCAGTTGAAGTTCTTGGTTGATGCGGTGGAAGTTGGCGTTGCGCTTGGTGACGTTGTGCTGGTGCGCGTCAAAGTGGCAATTCACAAACGCCAGGCTCGTGTGGCCGATCATGAACGCGATGCCCACGCCGCCCTTGTTGCCGAGCTGGTTGCCGAGACCGGTCGCGACGGCGTCGGACTGGACGTTGTGCACGTAGGGAAGCACGCTCTCGTGCACGAACACGACGTTGTGGATCGCCGTGAGCGAGTGGGCCGCGACCAAAACGTACTCGTCGCCGAGCGTCTCCTTGAGCTGGTTCTCCCACTGCTTCTTGGACGTGAACACGACGCTCTTGGCGATCGAGTGCACGCACTCCTCGGTGCCCACGGCCACGACGTGGTACTTGTTCGACGGGATCCAGAGCCGCAAATCGTCCGTCGGCTTCTTCGCGTGGAGGTTCCACGTCCCACAAAACACGCGCAGCTTACCGCGCGACAAAAAGTGCGCGGTCGTGACCGGCTCGCGCTGCGACGTGGCGACGCTGTTGAGCTCGTCCCACGCATCCAGCGGCTCGAGATTGAACTCCTCGGGCCACTCGGCGACCTTGGCGGGGTCGTCGCCGTCCTCCTGCGGCTCGCCACCGGCCGTCGCGCTGACCATGCACTGCGGCATCACGCTGTTGGGCTTGGTGTGCGGGTGCTTGTGCTGGTGGTGCTTGTGCTTGCCCTTCCGGTGGCGATTGGACGGCCCCGCGGATATCTCGCCGTCGATGCTGAGCCGCCGCCGCTCGAGGAAGCCCTTGATGTGGGCCTGGATGCGCACGCTCGCCTCCTCCTCGATCTCGCGCAGCGCCTCAGCTTTGATCTCGCGCTCGAACTCGATCTCGCGCTGCCGAGCGAGCGTGCGGCCGTGAATGCCACGCGCCCGCGCCTGGATGCGCACGGCCATGTAATGGTGGAGCTCGCCGTACTGGTGGATCGGCACGCGGTCGTGGTAGGCGGGCATTGATGGGAAGTGCAGCATCTCGATCGACGGGCCAGTTGCCAGTTTCTTCTTGCGCTTTTTGTGCCTCGGCGGGGACGGCTCACTCGCTGAAGACGACGAGCGACTCGAGCCCGACGAGCAGGAGGAGGCCTGTGAAGAATTCGACGACGAATCCCGCGACTCGGCCCGCGTAGGCGACGATCCACCGGAGGAGGAGGACGCACTTCGCTCGCTGTCGTCGTCGGCGTCGGAGGCAGACGACGCTGAGGAAGGCGACGGCGACGGCGGCGGCGGCGAGCGTGGCTTGAGCGCGAGCGGCGGGATAATGACCGCGGGGCGCGGCGCCGGCTCTAGCGGTTGTGCGGACTGGGTCTCAGCAAACGACTCAACGGCAAGTACCTTGGACGAGTGGCGGATGAACGACTTGGCCTTTTGAAGTGTGCGCTTGGTCTTCTTGAGGAAGCTCTTCTTCACGGCCTTTTGGATCGTCGTCGCCGCCACGGTCTCATCGTGGTACGGTCCACGTGACTTTTTCCGCTCTCGCTTGGGTCGAATCTCCTGCGCGGCGGCGTCCGCCTCGTCGGCGCTCAACGTAACGGCCTCAGACGGGAGAGAGACATTGGACTCTTGTTGCGGCTGTGACGGGCTGTGGAGATCGGACATAGAGTGTTGCTTCAGGGCCGGACTGCCGTTGCGTACTAGGGACTCTGGTGCCGAGTGGGCTTCCTCCGGATTCTCGTCGTCGCGCAATGACGCCGGCAACGCAGGCGGAGGACTAGCGGGCCCTTTCAACGCATCAGGCTCAGCCCACGACGGCGCGCTTTCCAGACACAGCCGCAAGCCATCGGTCTCATGAGCCACTCGACTGGTTTGGATCTCTACAGGTTTGTCGAGGACCTTCTCGTCGCCTGGAGGATCGCTCCCCCGCGAACACTGCCAGTCGGATACCTGTGTATCTGCCTTATCGCCCACGGGGATCACTCCCGCTGCATCGCCTTCCGCCGCATTGCTCGGTTCGTGGACTGCGGGGTTCTCCTCATCATCTCCCGGAGGTGTCGCTTCGGTGGCCTGGGCCTCCTTGCGCTGCTTGGCGTGTGCGCGGCGCTCGGCCTTCTTCTTGCGGAGCAGCTCCCTCTGCTTCTTCTGTTTTCTCCGCTCGAGCGCTGCGGCGTCGTCCTGATCTGTCGGCACAGGCGCCATCACCTCGGCCTCGGCCACCGCTACCTCGCTGTCGCCCTCGGCGACCACGCCCACGCGATTCCGCGCCATGGCGGTGCTCTCGTCGGCCGGGTCTTGATCGCTGGGTACGGGCTCACGCCGCTGGCATCGCGTTGGCGTTCGGCGGTTCAATACCCGCTTGGCCAGGCCACTCGCCGCGCGAAAAATAGACGGCTCTCCAGGGCGCTCACGCCAGCTTGGTCCAAGATCGTTTTCCCCCACCGATTTTTGGAGGTTGGAGACAGCCTAGACTCAGCTCGAGTCGTAAGAATAGCGATCTAGTCATGACGCATGGAACACCACGGCTAGCTTACTGAGCCGGCGTTGGCGATGCTCGAGCCTCTCACGGGCAAGCCGGCGACGGCGCCGGCGGGCCAGCCGCTGGCGCGCCGCACAGCGCTGGCGGCGGCGACCCAGCGGCAGCCTCGAGGCGACGACGCGCGCAGCCTCACGCCGCAGTTCCACTGGAACCTCAACGACAGCGCGCTACGGAGCCTCGCGGACGACGAGCGCGCGGCGCTGTACCAGCTCTTCCGCTTCTACGACTCGTCGTTCCGCGGCGACGCGCTGCCGGCGATCCACTTGTTCCGCCTCCTCGAGCTGCTCCGCGACGCGCAATTACTCGCGAATGACGGGGATGGTGATGAAGGCGATGACGGCGACGACGAGCTGCAGCCGCAAACGGTCGAGCGCGTGTTCGCGCAGGCGGTGCTGGGCAAGCTGCGCACGTACCTGGACGCCGAGGACGAGCCGGCGCTGCCCTTCCAGCTCTTCAGCGGTGCGCTGTTCCACTGCGCGATGATCAAATTCCCGGACGTGATGCCGCCCGAGCAGGCGTTCCGGCGACTCATCGAGCGCGTGCTCACGCTGCAGCCGCGCGCAGGGAACGCGCTGGACGGGGCGCGCGGGCTCGTCCGGCACGCCGAGCAGGCCGCGATCCCGTCGTGGAGCGTCCAGGATCTGTACGATCACTGTCAGCCGCCGCCGGTCGCCTCCGCAACCGTCGATCCGGAGGAGACGCCTCCTTTGTCAGCTACAGAGGCGCCAGCGAACGCTGGGTTCCTGCAACGGGAGGTTTTCCAGCAGGTCGTGGCCGAGCTCTCGCTCGACCGGCTCGTGGACGAGCAGCGCCGTGCGCGGCTCGAGGAGCTGTACGTCGTGCCCGAGGAGCTCACGACCCACTTCAGCGCCGAGATCGTGCGGTTCATCACCGAGCGGTTCCGCACGTTCGACGTGTTCGACCGCGGCGTGCTGCCGCGCGACGAGGTGTTCGCGCTGCTCTCGGGCATGGCCAAGAGGCTCGAGATCACGGACGTGTACGAGGTGCTGGCCGTGATCTTGGCGGGCGAGCTGGGCGACCGCAAGCAGCTGCCGCGCGGCTCGCTCGTGCTCTCGGCGCCGTCCAAGATCGCGCACGTGTCGCTCGCGCAGGTGATCCACGCACTCCACGTGTGTCGGCGCGCGCGCACGGCGTCGTACCAACTCAGCCAGCAGAACCAGCACCGCAAGGTCGGCGGCGTCGCGGCCGGGCAGGCCAAGCAGACGACGCAGGCTGCCGGAGAGACCGCCGCGGCGGCCGAGACCACAGGCAAGACCGCCACGGGCAAGAAAGGAGCCCACGGCGCTGGAGCACGAACGGGGAAGGGCTCGGACAAGAAGCCGACCGCGAAGGGCAAGGCATCCGGTGGCTCGTCGGCGGCGCAACACAAGCAGGCGTCGCCCACGAAGAGTACGGGCAGCACTGCCAAGGCGGCGACCAGTAGCAGTGGCGTGTTGTCCCAGTCCGGCGCGGCTGCTGGTGCGAAACGCGCGGGTGCGAAGGCGAGGGAGAAGAAGGCGGCGGCAGCCGGCTCGGGCGCCGACGCAGGTTTACTCCGACGACTGTCCAAGATGAGCGCGTCGTCGAGCGAGACGAGCACGCTCTATGCCCTGCACGACAACGACGATGCCAACGCCGCCGGTGGCGCGCACGACGGCGAGACGGCGGTGCGGCAGGACTCGTTCCGCAGCGCCTCGTCCTCGTCGTCGGCCAAGGTCCCCCACGGCGTGGAAGTGCTCTCGTTGCTGCCCAAGGTGACCGTCACGGCCGGCGCGACGCCGCTTACGTACGGGCACGAGGGCACGCCAGATGCTCGAGACGAGACGGAGCTGTCGTCGTCGCATCCGCTCGCCAGGCGCACGGTGTTGGCGACAAGCGAGCCGGCGCCGGCGCTGGCGCTGCGCATGTTCCACACGCGCGGCCAGACGCAGCGCCCGGCGTTTGCCAAGTACGACGGCGCGATCTGCCTCACGATCCAACTCCACCTGGCGCCGCCCCCGGCGCGCATCGTGACGGTACAGGGCGTCCACTTTTTGGCGAATGGCGACCGCGACGAGGTTTGGAGCACCGAGACGACCGCGCTGGACGAGAAGCTGCCGCTCGAGGTCGCGGTCGCCGCGCTCAAGACGCTCGTGGACGAGAAGGAGCGCCTGGGCTTTGAGCTCGTGCCCGACCGCGAGCAGCGCGAGGCGATGCACAGCCTCATGCGCGAGATCCGGGACGCCAAGTGCCCGCGGTACGCGGCCACGCTCCACAGCCCCAAGAAGACCAAGCCCTCCAGCTCCGACCGAAGGCAGGACGAGCTGTGCGTGCTCCGCCGCGACGGCGTCGCCGTGCGGCCGTCGCTGGATCGCGGCAGCACATGGGTGCGCGAGCCGTCGTCCGGAGACCTACTCAGCGACGCGCAGCTCGAGCAGCGGCTCCAGAGGAAGAGGCAGGAGGCGCTGCTGCTCGCGAGCCGAGCGGACGGGCCTCGACCTAGAAGAGCTGGAGGCGCGAGCCGCACACCGGAGGCCGCCGCGTCGCCAACGACGCGCCGCCCGTGCGAGTGGTCTCAGCCTCAGTGCGAGCCTCGATACGACCAGATCATTAGGCGCCAGGGGCTGACTGAGCTTGAGGGTTCGTGGATCGCGACGCTGAGCGCGGCGTCCGAGCCGCCGGGTCTCCGCACGAGTCAGTCCCTGCCCCGCCTGGTTGCTCAGAGACCACCTGCTGCTTCGAGCGTCAGTCGGCGTGGTTGAGGAGTCTCATGTGCGCGTAATACTCTGTCGCTCCTAACCGCCCCCAGCGCGATACGAACGGTCCACAAACCAGCAAACATGGAGAGAGAGAGAGCACCGTGATGACTGCACCGCGATTTCCATCTGTGCCGTACCTTCTTGACGTCAAAGCCCACATGGTCCGCGATCCAGCAGTGCCGATGGAGTGCTGCTGTGTGCGAGCCCGCGTCAGGGAAGAAAAGAAAAGAGACACCACCGGGACATTTGTCTTCGGTTCACTGCTGTACTTGCGCCATCGGGTTCGTCCAGCTTGGATGAGTACCAGCACGGCCCTAGACAAATCCAGGCTGGTTATCGAGGACATTGGTCTGGAGAGATCCACGTCACCGCTTTCTCTCTACAGCGTTATACCTACCGGCATGAGCAGGAAGCAGGACGGCTCGCTCGTTCAAACCGAGAGGAAGGCGAACGTGGTGTCGCGACGCGAGGAGACAGTAGCATAGTGACCTTCCTCGCTCCGCCACCATCCAAGACAGACAAGCAGGAGGACTTACCGCGACGTTAGGCAAGGAAAACAAATTCGCCCTCAAAGGAGAAACGCTGCTGAGGAACGTGGAGGCGTAGAGCGCCAGATGCCGCCGTTCGTATGGGCTTGGATGATGGCTGCTGCGCATCGCGCCTGCAAACCTTGAGGGAGCAATCCTCGAGCTTCACAAGCTGGATTTTTTCCGATTGGATTCCAAGGTATCCGATATCAAAGGTATCTGATACCCAGCTCGCTCTCACCACGTGACTGTTCAAGGCACTACATGGAGGCTACGTATCAACTCTCACAGTGGAGCGGGTTCTTGACCTGGTTGATCGCAGCTGGGGCTGGGGCTCGAGGGCATCCGGCGCGACGCAAGCGGCGGACAGTACCGTACTTACCGGCCGGCGCGGCCTTTCCACGCTGTACTCACCCCGTCGGACCGCAGACCATCCAGCGAGACAGGTGGAAAGCGAGACCATCCAATGAGCGCGCGCGTTGAGGCCCGTGTTGAGTTCCTAGAGGCGTCAAATACGAATCACCAGGGCTTTGGGTGGCTCAAAGTCTCACTTCCAGGGCCGCAAGGGCTCCAAAATACGAATCAAACGGAGAGTACCGTACTGACGGCCCCCGTGATTGCCTCCTTCCCCGGGCATTCGCAGGAGCAATGGTCCCTCCCGTCACAATCGCACAGCGTGGTTAAGGCTCCCTCCCCCGTCGCCATTGTAGAATCCGACCGCTCGACAGACGCACCATGTCGACGCTGCCGCCGCTCCAGTGCCGCTTCGCCAAGCGCGGCTGCGCGCACGCCGACGAGCTGTTCAAGCCGGCGTACCAGCGCGTGAACCGCGCGCGCGGCACCAAGATCCTGCGCTGCTTCCCGCACTGCTGCCCGGCGCACATCCCGCGCAGCTACTGCGGCGCGACCGTGGAGCTGCGCGTCAAGGCCGCGCCGGGGCTGCGCGGCGACGACCTGCTCGTGTTCGCGCGCTTCCGGCTCCGCGACGAGCCGGCCGAGCTGCGTGTCGGCGACCGCGTGGCGCTCGCGGCGATCACGCGCGGTGTGCAGTCGCCCTCCAACACCAAGGCGCCGTGGATCCAGTCGCGCCGCAGCCCCGCGAGCGAGCAGGACGACCGCGCGGACGGCAACGCGTCGTTCGCGTTCGAGATCAACCCGGGGCGCCGCTGGTACTACTCGTGGCACAGCAGCAAGAACAGCGCCAAGCGCGCGACCAAGCACGTGCTCGAGGCGTTCGTGTTCGCGCGCGACGGCGACAACGTGCGGTGCGTCGCGGCGCTCACGTCGCCCAGCTTCACGCTCGTGTCGTTCCGCCGCGTGTCGGCCAGCGAGACGGCGCTCATCGCCGAAGAGCTCAAGGACCAGGACCAGGACCAGGCCACGCGCGCGCCCGTGGCCACCACGCCGCGTGCGCCGCTGCGTGCGTCGCTGCGCGTGCTCATCAAGGACGACCAAGACCAGAACTCAACCATCTCCCCGCCGCCTCGACACCACGCGCGCCGCCCACAGCACCTCGAGCCGACTTCTACACGGCGGCACGTGGACCCCGTTGCCGTTCTCTTCCACGCGGCGCAGCAGTACCCGACGGGCGACGCGCGGCCGCTGATCCCGACCTGGATCGCGATTGCCGAGTCTCAGCGCACGCTCGCGACAATCGCGCCGCGCAGCGAGGCCCAGCTCGCGGCGCACCTCGCCGGCTGGCTGATGCTAGACGCGGCGACGCAGGCCGCGTGGCGCGACCACACGCGGCGCGGTGCGCGCGCGCTGCTGAACGTCAGCGAGCTCCGCGCGTGCTACGCGCGCTGGACGCGCTGGCTCACGAGCCACGTCGAGTGCGTGCTCGCAACGCTGGCACAGCCGCCGCTCCACGAGCTCGCGACGGCGCTGGCGCCCTACGAGCTCAAGGATACGGCGTACTGCTTGGACTGGCGCAGCTTCGTCGCGCAGGCCCGCGAGGAGTTCACGGGCGTCGCGCGGCTCTCGCGGGACGTAGCCTTCCGCGTGCGCGCGAACGGACCCTGGGTCTGTCCGCTCGAGCACGTGAGTGTGGCGGCGGCCGACGCCGGAGACCACGAGGACCATGCGCGGCAATCGGCGATCCGCGCGCTGCCGACGACCGTGCTGTTTGCGTTCTGGCAGCAGCTCAGCCGGCTTCACATCGACCTCAACACGCAGACGTCGCCGCACGAGCTCGTGCTCGCAGCAGCGTCCAGCGATCACGACGGAGAGACCGACGACCACGCGTCCCCGGTGATGCGGCTGCTGCTGGACAACCGGCTCCGCAGCTGCCACGCACTGCCGCACGGCGAGGCCGCGATGGGCGCCGCGGCGTCGCTGCTGCGCGGCTTCAGCGGCGACTACATCGCCTCGCAGCGGCGCGACGGCTCCATCGAGCTCGACCTGTTCACGTGGCCAAGCGAGACCCAGGAGGCCGTGCGGCTGCGCTGGACGTTCGCGCGCAGCGACCTGAGCGGCGAGCGACTCGACGTGAACTTGCTGGTCGCGGTCGCCGCGTTCCACGGTGACGCTGTGGGCTGCTCGGTGCGCGAGAAGCTCGCGCGCGTGGGCGCCTGGCGGGACCCGTACAAGGCGCACTTGCTGTACACGAGAGACGTTTGAGGAACACGATGACGAGTATGAATTAAGCTAATGGAACGATAGAGAACCTACTGGAAGTACGCGCTGGCAAGCTTGGCCTGGAAGTTGGACTTGAACGGCACGTTGGCGTCGCCAAAGTCGGTGCTCTCAAGCGCGTTCTGGGCCGCCGCGGTCATCTGCTCCCACTGGATGAGCGGCTGCTGCGCGCCCTGCGTGGTCGTGAAGCCCATCTCGTGGTTGATGGGCCACGAGGACTTGTAGTTGATCTTCATGCCGACGCCGTTGACCAGGTAGCTGCCGTCCGCCGGGTACGACTTCTTGTAGCCGCTGTGCGCCGACGCCGAGATGGCCACGACCTTGGCGGACGCGGCGTTGTCAAGCCACACGACCGCGTTCTCCCAGTCGTGGCGGTGGCCGAGCCCCGTGCTGGGCTCGTCCTTGGGGAAGTACCAGGCGTACATGATGGCGTAGTAGCCGTTGTACGTGCCCGAGCGCGCGTACACCTGGGCCTTGTTGCGGTCGCCGCAGTTGGCGCTCGAGCCGCCCGAGGGCTTGAGCCCGCCGCTGGTGTTGCCCGCGGCGTCCACGGCCGGGTACGGCTGGCAGCCGTTGACCACGTCCAGGTACGGCTTGAAGCGCAGTGCGAGCTGCTGCGCCGAGTTGGTGGCCGCCGGCTGCGCCCACACGGGCACGGCGTCGTGCGCGATGGAGCCGGCGTCGGCGGTGGAGATGGCGACGAGCGCCGCGAGCGCGAGCGAAAGGATCGAGCGGACCATGGCGGGGTGGTGGGGAGTGGAGGAGCTTGTTTGGTGAGGCTTGGGGCGTTGGAGGGCGAGTTGAGGAATGAGCGGAGGAGGCTGGGGCGTCTTGACCCCCACAACGCCACGCGTGGGGGCACTTCCCTCTTGGAGGAGGCGGAGGAGATTGATCCTCTTCTCCGAAAAACGCCCCATCTCCGTTGTCCACTCGAAGATACGCTATAGTGCGTACGGTGAGATGGGGGTCGTGCCTGTTGCAACGCGGGCAACTGATTCGCGATCAGTGATCACTTGAACATGGGCACTGATCCCGTCCTTGGGACGAGCTTCAGAACTTGATCCTTGAGGTCGGCGGTTGAGATCGGAGGCATCAGATGTGTGCTGGGTACCTAGCATCATACTGACTGAATCGCCCACGCGCGAAGAGGAGTCGACAGTCAGCCATTCCGCTCGATCGTCGAATCTCGAGCCCGCGAGATTCGACGATGTGGAGAGAGGCCTCTTCAACAAGACCCGAGATTCAGGCGTCCAATTTGGCATCTTGGTACACAAGTGGCTCTTCTCAGCAACCACAGAAAGCGGTTGATGCATCAGCAAGCCAAACTCATCGGACCGAAGGCGTGACTCACAGGCACACACATGGAGATTGCCATCGTTTCGTCGCTCATCACCCGACAGCAAATCGCTGTCAGCGATACACTACCGTACAGTACCGTACAGTACTTCTAGTACACTGTACTGTACAGCGCCTCACTGCAACTTGCACCTGGGCAAACCGCGAGCGGGCTTGCCGTATCCGGCCCAGAACGAGACGCATCGCCTCTGTTCCGCACCGCGGCGGCGGGAAAGTTCTTGGGCAGAACCCGGCGATCGCAGCTCCTGCGGCGGCATCGAATCTCACTCAACAGCAAGAGTATTCTAACCAAGCCACTCGTTTCTCAAGAAGCAAACGTAGGATTCGTATTGAGACGTACACATCGACACCTCTACTGGAAGAACGCGTTGGCCAACTTGTCCTGGAAGTTGGACTTGAACGGCACGTTCGCGTCCCCGAAATCCGTGGTCTCGAGCGCGTTGCGCGCGGCGTCGGTCATCTGCTCCCACTGGATGAGCGGCTGCTGCGCGCCCTGCGTGCTCGTGAAGCCCGTCTCGTGGTTCAAGGGCCACGTCGACTTGTAGCTGATCTTGGCGCTCACGCCGTTCGCGAGGTAATTGCCGTCCACGGGGAACGACTTCTTGTAGCCGCTGTGCGCCGACGTCGACAGCGCGACAATGGTGGCGGACGCGGCGTTGTCGAGCCACACGATCGTGTTCTCCCAGTCGTGTCGATGGCCCAGGCCGGTGCTCGGCGAGTCCTTGGGCATGTACCACGCGTACATGATGGCGTAGTAGCCGTTGTACGAGCCCGAGCGCGAGTACACTTGCGCCTTGCCGTAGTCCCGGCACGCCGCCCACGAGCTACCGGCCGGCTTGAGTCCGCCGCCAGTGTTGCCGGCAGCGTCCACGGCCGGGTACGGCTGGCAACCGTTTTCCACGTCGAGGAACGGCTTGAAGCGCAGCGCGAGCTGCTGCGCGGCGTCGGCCGGCTCGGGCTGCGGCCACACGGGCACGGCGTCGTGGTTGATCACGGCGCCCTGGGCCACGGCCAGCGCGCCGGCAAGGAGAAGCGAGACCATCGAGCGAAGCATCTTGGGACGGTGGAGGAGTACGGAGGCTTGGTGGTGCTTGTCGATCGCGAGGGCAAATCGGAATATGATGCCTCCGCAACTTCGGTGGGACCGCAGATTCCACCAAGCCGTCAGGTGAGCTCTCAGAGTCTCTGGGCGTTAGCTACGCGTCCATTGGAACGTGCATATCGAGCGTGTCGCACGGCAGCACGCGATGCAATCGCGGTTGTGAAGTGCTAGAGAATCCGGTGTTCTGTGCAGCGTCACCTCATCCTCCATTTCCAGAGTCAGTCTGCGCCTCGATGGTGTTCCTCAGTCGGAGACTCGGAATCTCCGAATCCAGGACTGGCTATGCACCTCAAGTGAGACTGCCACATGATCTTCAAGAAGAAAAAAAAGAACCCGCTCTTTGGGATCAGGTACAGTACCCATCGCTGAATAGATTCAGCGCAGTCAAGTTGACCATCCCGATCCGCCCGCCACGCCCAGAGTCAAACGTTACAACGCATATTCGTTCCGATTGCCAGATAACTAATGGGGTGATCCGAGGAACCTAGAGAGATCTACTTGAAGTAGGCCTCGGCCAGGTAACTCTCAAAGCCCGAGCGGAAGGGCACGTGGGCCGAGCCAAAGTCCGTGGTCTCGAGCGCGTTCCGCGCCGCATCCGTGAGCTGGTCCCACTGAATCAGCGGTTGCTTGCTGCCGCCGGCCGTGCCCAGCGCGAGCGCGTGGTTCGCCGGCCAGATCGACTTGTAGTCGATCTTGGCGCTCACGCCGTCGGCCACGTACTTGCCGTCGATCGGGTACGACTTTTTGTAGTCGCCGTGGGCCGAGGCCGCGACCGCGAGGAGCTTGGCCGACGCCGGGTTGTCGCTGTCGAGCCACACGATGATGTTCTCCCAGTCGTGGCGGTGGCCGAGCCCCGTGCTCGGCGAGTCCTTGGGCATGTACCACGAGTACATGATCGCGAACGCGTCCTTGTGGGTGCCCGTGCGCGCGTAGACCTGGGCCTTGCTCTTGTCGCTGCACGCGCCGTCCGAGGCGCCGGTCTGGCGCAGCCCCGAGCCCGTGTTGCCGTCCGCGTCGACAGCCGGGTACGGCTGGCAGCCGTTCACGATGTTGAGCTGCGGCTTGAACTTGACCGCGAGGAACTGCTGCGGGGTCACCGGCGCCGGCTCGGTCCACACGGCGATCTGGTTGTGCGGGATCACAGCGGCGTTGGCAGCGAGCGCGAGCAGACCCGTCGCGACCGAGCCCAACAGGAGAATCAACGACTTGACCATGGTGTGTGAGTGAGAGAGAGAGGGCTGGGGACTTGGTGACGACGGCGCAAGTCAGAGAATGAAGTCTTCGAGGCGCTGGTTGGGTAGAGGCTTCAATTCACCCGCCGGAGGGAATGCGCCCAATAGCATGATGGCTCGAGGAGTCCGGGGCGAAGGGCGGAATGCCAGAGGCCCGGCCCCCACGCTCCGGAAGGTGCACTAGTATCCCAGCACCCATCCACGCGGCTGGCTCCGAATGCGGCGGAAGCGTGAGGCGAAGGGCACGAAGGCGCCGAGGTCGTTCGGGATGGGTTCGTGGAACCCGTCGGTCTGATTTGGGATGTGAGAGATATTTTGGCTCCGAGCTGGAATTTCCAGCCTATAAGAGCCATTCCAGCCTGGAATGGAGCCACAAAGTCACCGACGTTGGATCATGATTTCGCACTCGCTTCATTGTGAGGCGAAGCCATCCGCCGCCCGCTGGGTTGATGACCTGGCATTTCCTGCCCACCGGTGGGTTCTCATGGGCCGCTCGTGAGCTGTAGTGTTCGTGGACTCGCGGATGGAAGCACCACAAATGTTGCTGCCCCGCTCATATGGATCGGGAGTGCCTGGGCAGATCCAAACGACCGAAGCAGAATTTGGAATTAGAATTCCAAAGTTTACAACCGATGGAAGGCGGCGAATGGAGGTATTTTGTTGCACTTGATTCCATACGCCACTAATTTCGTGTGTCTAGGATGGAAGGAATCTTACGTACAGGACGTTGTTGCCGTTCTGTAGCGACGAGCTGCCACGTTGCCCCTTGGCACGTGGGAAGATCGGTACGTAACAGTGGTCCCGTTTGATATGGAATCTCACGCGCGCGGTGGCGCCTGGTTCCATCTCTTCGTGAGTCACGGGGCGTCGTCACCTCTATTCGACATTGTCTTCAACGCTTCGAGCGATTTGCGGCAGGAGAGACCGGCTACAGAATCAGACGAACACTTCAATTGGAACAAGCGAGTGATTGTGGAAAATCGTGAGGACTTCCCTACAGTATCGAAGAGCTAATAGGCATTGATGTGATGTATGGGGCTCTCCGTCGCCCACAGGAGAACGTAACACGAGCTGAGGGCGCCGACGACTCCATTTTCCACACCGATGCATAACATTGCCACGTTTACGATCATAATCTGCCAAAACTGCGCCACGACAAGACTTGCTTAGCCTACTTGAAGTAGGCCTCCGCGAGGTAGCTCTCAAAGTTGGACTTGAACGGCACGGTGCCGGAGCCAAAGTCGGTGGTCTCGAGCGCGTTCCGCGCGGCGTCCGTGAGCTGCTCCCACTGGATCAGCGCCTGCTTGGCGCCGAAGGTCTTGGTGAACCCCATCTCGTGGTTGAGGGGCCACGTGGCCTTGTAGTTGATCTTGGTGGTCACGCCGTCCGCCACGTACTTGCTATCGATCGGGTACGACTTCTTGTAGTTGCCATGGGCCGACGCGGCCGCGGCGATGATCTTGGCGGTCGCCGGGTTGTTGCTGTCGAGCCACACGATCGCGTTCTCCCAGTCGTGGCGGTGGCCGAGCCACGGGCTGGGCTCGTCCTTGGGCATGTACCACGCGTACATGATGGCGTACGCGTCCTTGTAGAAGCCCGAGCGCGCGTACACTTGGCCCTTGCTCTTGTCGCCGCAGCCGCTGGCCGAGCCACCCGTGGGCTTGAGCCCGCCGCTGGTGTTGCCGGCAGCGTCCACGGCCGGGTACGGCTGGCAGCCGTTGTCCACGTCCAGCGTCGGCTTGAACTTGACTGCGAGGAACGCGGTCGCGTCGTTGGGCGCCGGCTCGGCCCACACCGGGATCGAGTCGTGGTTCACGACGGCGCCTTGCGCGGTCGACAGCGCAGCGATGCCCGCAAGAAGAAGACCAAACGTGATGCGAGCCATTGTGTGACGTTCTTGAGAAGAGCTCGTGCGTCCGGCGGAGCGAATTGAGGAATGTCAGGCCATGGCAAGCCAGCGCTACGGACGGTTGGACGCACCCCGCAACGTGGGGCACTCAACAAACGCGAAAAGATGGAAGCTCGCTGAGCGCGGTGTGGCGCGTGGTGGCGTGATGCCTCAGTATCAAATCACACCATGTGGCGGTCACCGGGATGCCACGAGCGAAGCGTGGCGCGCGCCACATGTGGCGCAGAGCGCTCTTACGGCGTAACTTACGCAACGCTGAGCTCCTGCACCGCTGCTGGTCATCTCACATCGGAGCCGCTCGCCGCCACAGAAGCCAAGTCGCACATCAAGGATACGAGAAGCGCAACTGAGACCTTCGATGGTTACTCACAGGTTCCACGATCTGAAAAGCTCGTTTGAGCACAAAGCCAGGACACAACAAAACCGGGTTTTATTTCACGACATCCAATCAAATCTCGCTTTACAAATAGTACGCGTCCTTCAAGTAAGTCTGGAAGTTGGACTTGAAGGGCACGGTGGCCGAGCCAAAGTCCGTGGTTTCGAGCGCGTTGCGTGCGGCCTCCGTGAGCTGCTCCCACTGGATCAGCGACTGCGTCGCGCCCGCGGTGGTCGTGAAGCCCGTCTCGTGGTTGATCGGCCACGTCGACTTGTACTCGATCTTGACGCTGGCGCCGCTGTTCGCGAGGTAGTTGGAGTTGATCGGGTACGACTTCTTGTAGTTGCCGTGCGCGGACGCAGCGGCGGCGACGATCTTGGCCGATGCGGCGTTATCGCTGTCGAGCCACACGACGATGTTCTCCCACTCGTGGCGGTGGCCCAGCCCGGAGCTCGGCGAGTCCTTGGGCATGTACCACGCGTACATGATGGCGTACTTGCCGTTGTACGTGCCCGAGCGCGAGTAGACCTGGGCCTTGCTCTTGTCGTCGCAGCCAGCGCTGGGCGAGCCCGAGGTCTTGAGTCCGCCGCTGGTGTTGCCGGTGGCGTCCACGGCCGGGTACGGCTGGCAGCCGCCGACGATGTTGAGCAGCGGCTTGAAGCGCACGGCGAGGTACTGCGCGTTGTCGGCGGGCGCCGGCTGTGTCCACACCGGGATCGAGTCGTGCGCGACGACGGCACCGTCCACAGCCGTCAACGCCACAGCGGCGGCAGCGATGATTGCGAAGAGCGAGCGAACCATGACGTTTGTGAGTACAGTGTAGCGTGGTCGAGAGAGCAAAATCGGGAATGGGTCATCTCCTCGAGCGTGAATCGGCTGTCAGTGCCCTCGCTCGGTTGGTGAGGGGCGATGGCCCCGAAGATTCCCCTTGGTGCGGACGGACCTTGAACTCGATGGCATGAGCGCGGGAAGTGCGCGCCGTCGGCCGCGTCACTCTCCCTTGAAGGTGAAGGAGCGTTGTGATCTGATCCGCTTCCGGAGAGAGATTGCTTCCATCGATCGGCGCGTGATTGATTCAACGGCCTGTGTACAGTATCGAAGAGGCACTTTTGATTGACACACACGAAAAGAGGAGGAGATGAGCTCCTCGTTTTGTTGACAAGCGATTGATGCAGAGTCAGAAACGAGTCAGATTCGATCCACACGGCGTGGTCTCGCCCAAGAAAGATTCGCCGTGCTGACTGAGGTGGCATCAGCGGCCCGCACGGGAGAATCTCGCCGTGGAAGTGGCCCGAGCGATGCTCTCGAGTCCATCGAAGCGCAGGACTCCAACCTGGACCCATTCCAGGCTGGAGTGGGGAGAAGAGCGGGAGGCTCACCCGCAGCACACGCGCCGTCCGTGAGAGTGGCGCCACCACGTCATTGGCGACAAGGCAACGCAAACGCTGCGCATGAGATACGAGGCTAATTTGAGCAGCACCTAAAACTAGCCTAATCTGAGGCTGATCCGTTGGTGGCTGCCACGGTCTTGTCTCTGTCTTCCACAAAGTGCTAAAATTCTGCGACATGCTGATGGTTTCGTCATGGCTACCATCATTCCACAACGTGTTTTAAACCGATCTCTGTGTTTCAATCTCCTTTTCAACCAATCAAAAATAAGATCTCATTTCCACCAACCGGTCTCAACTGTGAGTGATGGTCGTAACCACGTCAGCGCCAGGAACTCCCCAAGGGTTATCCCCGACCACCAGCAAAACGCCACCAAAACCGCCCCCCACGACCAAGCCAAACTATGGGAGTGCGCGCGGACACCACACCGACGCTGGCCGTGGACGTCGACGGCCTGTCTCACGGGCAGCCGCCGCCCTCAACGCTGCGCGCGCTGCGGCTCTCCAGTCGCTCGCTCGTAGATGACACGGCGGAATTCCGGCGTAGTAACAGCCAGTTCCTCAAAACCGACATGCTGCTCGCCGACACGCTCGACGAGCGAGACGACCGCGGCTTTGTGCAGTTGCAGCGCGCGAGCCATGCGCATGGGCTGGTCGCTCGCTCCAAGGAGTCGCTGCTGATCGGCGCGCGCCGGCTGCGGCGCTTCGCGGTGGCTGCCGGCAAGTCCTCGGTGCCGCAGGGCGGCGCCGTTTCGGCGCTCTCCAAGCGCGTGACCACGTCCGTGAGCACCACGACCACATTCTACCGCGCGAACCTCGTGACTTTGTACAAGGAAGTTCTCTGCGGCCTCGCGTCGACGCTTCTCATGATCCCCGAGACCGTCGCGTTCAGCTACGTCGCGAACCTGGACCCGCTCACGGGACTCTACGCGACGGGCTTCTTCGGCATTATCATCGGGCTGCTGGGCGGTGTGCCGTCCACGGTCGCTGGCGCGGCCGGCGCGCTCGCGGTCGTGATGCCGCAGCTCACGAGCGCCACGGGCACGCTCAGCGACCTGAGCTACGAGGCGCGAATCCACCACCTCTTCGTCGCGGTCTTCATCGCCGGACTGTTCCAGCTGCTGTTCGGCATCTTCGAACTCTCGCGGTTCTTCTCAATGATCCCACGAACCGCCCACCTTGGCTTCCTCAACGGGCTCGCGCTCATGATGTTCATTTCGCAGAAGACGACGTTCGAAGTGTGTACGCTAACCGACCCGGCCATTCATTTCGGTGAGTGCGAGCAGCAAGGCCACTTGACGTGGATGAGCCTCAGCGACGCGCACACGTGGACCACGATCTTCACGGTCGTGCTCACGATCCTGATCATGGTGTTCTGGGGCCGCGTGCCGCGCGTCGGGCGCATCATCCCGCCGACGCTCGTGGTCGCGCTCGTCGGCGTGGGCTTTGAGTTTGGTATCAACCGCCCGCTGCTCGGCTACAACGTGCGCACGATCGGCGACACGTCGCCGCTCTCGGGCTCGTTCCCGTCGTTCCACGTGCCACGCTTCGGCGAGATCGAGAACTGGTCGGCCGTGCTCTCTTGCGCTGCGAGTCTCGCGATGGTCGGCATCTTCGAGTCGATCATGACACTCCAGGCCGTCGTGGACCTCAACAAGACCCAGCTCACGCGCTCGGCGTGCCGCCGCGAGTGCGTCGCCAACGGCCTCGCGAACGTTGTCTGTGGACTCTTCAGCGCCATGGGCGGCTGCTCGATGATCGGCCAGTCCACGGGCAACGTGCTCAACGGCGCCAAGTACCGGCTCTCGGCCGTGATCATGGGCTTCGCGATCTTCATGATCATTTTGTTTGGCAGCCCCGTGATCGAGCTCGTGCCGGTCGCGTGCCTCACGGGTATTCTCTTCGTGATCATCGCACACACGTTCTACTGGCCATCGCTGCAGCTCATCTTCCGGCTCAAGCTCGCGGACGCGTTCGCGATCGTGCTCGTGACGACGCTCGCCGCGGTCATCAACCTCGCGGTCGCGGTCATCGCCGGCGTCGTCTGGCAGTCGCTCGTGAACGGCTGGACGAGCGGCCAGCAGATCTTTGTGCGCACGTCCACCGAGACGCTGGACGTGAACTACTCTGCCGACGGCGTCGACGACCAAGAGGCCGGCGCCACCACCGACGCGGTTGAGGCCAAGGTCTACCACGTGCGCGGCACGCTGCTCTACTCGTCGGTCATGGCGTTCCGGTCGTTCTTCCACTTTGAGAGCGACCCGGCGGTCGTGGTGGTGGACCTGCGCGACTGCCACTTTGCTGATTTCTCGGCGGTCGCGGCGCTCAAGGAGGCTGCGACGCGGTACCACGAACACGGCAAGACACTAGTGGCGCGCCACCTCGATACCCACGCCGCCGACCTCGTGCTCTACCGCGATATTGGCTGGGAACTCGTGGACCGCGTGCTCGTGCTGAACAAGGAGACCCAAGTGGTGGACGAGACGCCTGTTCACTTCCCGAGCAGCCCCATGCAGAGCGTGCGCAGCCTGCTCTCGCCGCGCAGCCCGGTGGCGGCACCCTACCACGTTATCCAGGAATGAGCGAGCATCATTGACGCGCATGGCACAGCGTGCTACGTAGGAGGTGAATTGGCGACGCGGCATCGTACACGACGATTAAAATCGTTCGACTAGTGATGTGCATCCAGTTCCCATGCAGACAAAAAGGATGATGGTGATGACGCACATAGAATCTCATGAGCGAAGAAGCATTCAGTAGTAGCTCTAAGGGGTGTTCTGAAACAAAACGACATGCCGTCCGAACTGGTCGCATAGCAATGGACTCACCGTGTCGTATGTCATTATCAAGCTTCTCATGTAGATCGGTGTGACCCGGGCGTTGACTCGGATGTGTGACCTGTGCACAAGTAGCGGAATCCATCGCTAAGTTGGCAAGCAGACACATCGAATGCCGAGGATTTTTGGTAAGTTCCCCGCCGTTATCAGCGCCCAACCACCTCCAAACCATGCGATTGCTGTTCTAATAAGCGTATTTCTACTAGTTTCTCAATCCGGAAACTTCCAGGTTCTGTGCGTCCATTGCTTTCGGGCTCAGGATATTCTTCCCCAGTATCCTCGGCTTATGTAGAGTTACTGGCTGTCCCGCATGCCGAGCGGTAGTAGGCCGCCACGCCGCCACGGATCCGTGCTTGGCGCCGGGGCACTGACCAGCGCTGTCCACGTGGCGTGGCGTGGGCGTGCCATAGCTGAAGGAGCTGCCGCGCGCGGTCGAGTGCAGCCCTGCGAGGTAGACGAACGGAAGGTCGCTCAGACTCGAAGAGGAACCGGTGACGAATCATGGCGAAGAACACCAGACATCAACCGTACACGGTGCTCGAGACATCACGCCTGTGGCGATGTTAGGCACCCGATGATCGTGGTCGGATAGATCAGCTGATACCATGTTTATCATCCCGCAGTGCGCCGTCGTGGGCACCAGACAGGTCACCTGTCAGGTGCGGTCACAGGCGTAATTCTCCTGCTCCTGTGGCAAAGGGCACACGTTATCGGCATCAGTGCAAGGCTGCCACGGCCAAGAGTGCCCGGCCGCGTTCTTGGCCCATCCTCCCATCGCATCCAGTTATGGGTGAATGAAGAAGCATCGGAGCTTAGGTATTTCTTATCATAACGTCGAGTCATCCTTGATCCAGGCGCTCTGGTTCGTTCCAGTGCGTCGTCAAACTGTCAAGCTTGTCGAAGAGCGTTTTTCCGTCTAGCACCGGGCGCTGTAGCATTTTGAGCCATGTATCAGATGTAAGTGGAATCGGCGAAGATCGACGACGCCTGTGTGACTGGTACTCTGCATTTAATGCGCGAATGGCTCTCGCACAAAGCCCGGCGTGACCGCCCGTGAGCTCTCGAAGCACCGAGCAAAAGCGGGATTTGTCGACCCCAAGACATCCGACGTCGTCGAAGCAATTGTTCACATACTCTTCGATCTCGTCTTGACCAAACAGCAAAAAATCGACTCCTAGCATCTGGTCGTCCGGAATCTGGGCAGGATTTAAGAGATTTGCATAGTCTTCGTGAGAACCGAACGCTGTGAACATTACCACATGGAGTCTTAGCTTCATTCCCTTCAAAAGCTTCCCGATCAGCTGCCAAAAAGCGTGAGACTTCTTGAGCGGTGATGTATCCTTCTTCTGGAAGATCCTCTCGACCTCATCGATGACAACGTACACCTTGTAGTTCTCATTGGCCATGTTCATCACCTTTTGCCACCTGACTCCACATACTCGCTCGAATACCTCGAGCATCGTCTCATTGCCGTTGGCGGAGGCGAGCGAGAACGCGACAACAACGACACGCTCCTCCTCCGCCCCACGCCTCACCAGCTCCTCACATACCAGCAACGCGAGCGAAGTCTTCCCCGTCATGGGCGGGGTGTTGACCATCACCACACGCTTCTTGTCGAGCAGAGCGATCAGCTGCTGCGACTTCGCGCGGCGGGGCAGCGTTGTGCGTTGGTTGCTCAGATCGACGCCGTCGTCATTCTTGTCTTGGAAAAAGCTCTCATAGGATCCCTACATCTTGAGGTCGGGTACCGGCGGCGGCGGTGCGCGGGCGGCTGCCTGCGTCGGAGCAACCAGTGTTTGGACATGGTCCAATTGGGAGCCGCGCAACCGTAGATCCACAACAACAAACAGCTTCCCGATATGCATCTCTCGCTCTCTCTTTTACGCATACACACCGCTACTCTCTCCCTGAGTCCGCCTACAATGGCGCCGTGCGTGGGGTGCTCCCAACGCCAAAAACCCGGGTGACTTCTCCGCGGTGCCACACATGCACTCTCGAAAGGTACGGATCGTGACAGACGAGAAACAGTCTCTCGCACGCCATCGACGCGCTCTTCAAGCTCTCCATCGTCGCCGGCTCCTCCATCGACGTCGCCACACGCGTTGTAAATGCTACAACGCAATGGTCCGTCAGCTGCAGCGATGCATAGAGCCCATCCGCCGCGAAGCGCGCAATGTGGTCCTCCAGGCGATCGTCCTCGGGCACCCACTCGATACCCCACACATCGCCTTGGTCGCTACGCACTGTCAGCTCCAGAAACCCGTGCGACCCAAATAATGAACCGACGTCTGCGGACGTGTGGAACGCAGCGGGCGTGCAGCGGTAGACTGCCACGTAGAACTGCATGTGCCACGTCGTCTCCAGCGAGATATAGCTGCACGGGCGATCCAGGACGGCTCGGCGGACCGCGCCGTAGTCGATCGTTTCGAAACTTCGCATGATCAGCTCCTCGAGCGTTGCGGGAGCCACGTTGTCCGTCGGTGCCTCAAGGCGCGGTACGCTTTGCACACATTTTTCCACGACGTAGCGCCCCATCACCGGTGACGCAAACGCAAGTTGATGGACATAGAAGCGCGTCAGGATGCCACACCGCACACACGCGTCGAGGTGTTCTTCGTCCTCCCCCCAGTTCGTGTTGTTCAGCAGATGTTCGAGCGACCCGCCCACGTCCCCCCAGCGAGATGCGAGCTCTCGGGCTGCGCGCGTCTCCGCGAGTGCGTCAGTCAGCGCGTGCTCCCGACCGTCCAAGCAGCCGCTGTGAAGCATGTCAAGCCATTCGCGGGCAGTGATCTCGTGTTTGCGACGCCCATAGACGGCGTTCAGCGCGCGCACCGCCGCAACGCAGAGCCCGGCATGGCCATCCGTGAGCACGCCGAGCAGCGCGCAGAACTGCTCCGTCGCTACCCCAAGGCTCGCAATGGCATGGAAGCACTGAGCCACGTACGCGTGGATTTCGTCCGCGTCGAAGCGGAGGTACTCGATACCCGGCACGCAGTCATCCGGGATCTCTGTATAGATCCCAGAACCCGCGTACTGTACATTGGAGCCGTAGGTTCCCAGCATCAACACGCGAACGCGTGGGCGGCCTCCCTTGATCTGTCGCCAGAACGAGCCCGAGTTCTTCGACGGCGGAGAGTCTTTGTTCCAGTCGTCAAGCAGCTGGGCCTCGTCCAGCACAACGTACACCGCGTAGTCCTCGTCGGCCAAGTCCATCACGTCATGCCACTTGGCCCCACATTCTCTCTCGAACGCATCGAACATTGTCTCATCGTCCCGAACGGAAGCGAGCGAGAACGCGGCAACGACGACACGCTGCTCCTCCATCCCACGCCTCGCGAGCTCCTCACACACCAACGCCGCGAGCGCGGTCTTCCCGGTCATGGGCGGAGTCTTGACCATCGCCACGCGTCTCCTGTCGAGCAGAGCGATCAGTTCCTGCGTCTTCGCGCGGCGGGGCAGCGTGGCGCGGTGGTCGTTCAGGTCGATGCCAACGTCATCCTCCTGGTGCCAGTTCTCGTAGGATCCGTACAGCTTGAAGTCGGGTACCGGCGGCGGCGGTGCGCGGGGGCCTACTGGTGTCGGAGCAATCACATGTAGCGGAGTCTCGATCGAGTTGCCGAATGCGACGATCGCGTCGTCACTGGCCAGCGGCGCGTCCCCGCGCGCGAACGCCTCCCCGTTTGCGTAGACCGAGAGCTGCTCGGCGGGGACGCGCGCGAGGAGCGTGCGCCACAGCCCGGCGACGGCGGCACGCAACGTCGCGACGTCTTCTGCCGACACCCACGCGGCGCCCGACGACGCGACAGTGCGGCCCGCGGCGTCAACGACCAGGAACCACTTGCGGTGCACCATCCGAGAGGAGCAGTGTGTCGCGGTTGACTCGTTGGGTTGTGCCGGCTCGAGAAAGAGGAAGAGAAACATGGGGCCGGCGCTGCGGAAGAACACATCAACTTGGCGTATGGAGACCACACACAGCTGCGAAAGGTCCTCGATCTTCGAGTCCCGTCCCATCAGTAGCGACTTCCCAGGCACTGCACTGTGGTCATCGGGCGTCGGCCGAGTGGCGCTTGAAACGAGCATTTCTGGCTGGACACACCCGCCACAGATGCTGGGACGCGCTTTCCACTGCGAGCGTCATGGTCGTCCGTCCCGTGAGCGAGCTTGGTTGAGGTGGCTGAGGCTCAGCCGACTCAGCCTGAGCTGAGCCCCCCAAAGCCAACGGCACCCACTACCCGACGGCAGCACGCGCAGGCAGCTCTCGCCTGTCCGCGTCATCCAGGAATGAATCGCGTGATCAGGATCCAGCGTGCTGGGTACTATACAATACAGACTCGAGCTTCGCTTCGATCATTTCGCTCAGTGGCATCCATCCGGTTCCAACGGAGACACTCAGAATGGCTCAAGATCTTGGGCCGGTTGAAGTTGCCCGGTCGTTATCAGACTCGCCCAGCACACGACACCGTTGGTGTTCTGCAGTGTATTCCTACTGGGTCCTCAATCCTGGAGCTTCCATATTCCACTGCGTTGCTCGTTCTCAGGTCTCGTCGGTCCCACGATCTTTTCATCTGGGTACACGCACCGCCACGGTGTATCATTCTGGGTGAGTGGCCACGGGTTCCTCGCCACGGATCTCGCGAGCCCGTGGCCGTCTCGCTGGGGCTCACTTTGCCATTTCACACGACCCAAGCAAACGCAGTCCACTCCACGCGCCATGAAGCTCACCGCCGTCTCCGTGCTGCTCGTCGCCGCCTGCGCGTCCACGTCCGCGTACCGCGTGGACCCGCACGCGCCCAGCGACAACGTGTTCTTCGACGAGGCGGCCGAGTCGCAGATCGCGCCGCTCATCCTCAGCGGCACCGAGGTGCCCATCGGCGACAAGCTCTACCTCGCGGGGCTGCGCTCGACCGCGAGCGGCGGCTCGTTCTGCGGCGGCGCGCTCATCACGCCGCGCCACGTGCTCAGCGCGGGCCACTGCGCCGGCGCCAAGTACGTGTCCGTGGCGACCCACTACCGCTCGGGCACGCGCGACGGCCAGCAGCTCCGCGTGGCCAAGGAGACGCGCCACCCCAAGTACGCCGAGCCGGACGACAACGCCGCCACCTACGACTTCACGGTGCTCGAGCTCGCGAGCGCCGCCGTGAACGTCACGCCCGTGGCGCTGCTGCGCACGGACCCGGCGGCGATCGTGGGCCAGAAGGTCACGACCATCGGCTGGGGCCGCACGGGCTACCCGACGGGCGCGGCCTCGAACGTGCTGCTCCGCGGCGACGGGCCCGTGGTCTCGGACGCGGCCTGCAAGGCTGCGGGACTCTCGCCGCTGGACGAGTCCATGGTCTGCGCCGGCGGCGCCAAGAACACGGGCGCGTGCTTCGGCGACTCGGGCGGCCCGCTCGTGCTGGAGCGCGCCGGCGGCGACCTGTCGCTCGGTGTCGTCAGCTGGGGGTACCCCAATTCGTGCGGCCTGGACGGCAAGCCCGTGGTCTTTGGCCGCATCGCGCACGTCGCGAGCTGGATCGCCACCAACGCGCCCGGCGTGCGCTTTGTCGACCTGTAAGACGCCAACCAGAGAGAGAAAGAGAGTGGGGGGCTCGAAGGTCTCAGTAGTTAATTCGTTTTGGATGTGGTTTTATAATCGACGAGTGTGTCATCACGTCTTCGGCACTCGGGTGCGTTTAGTTGTCCGGGTACGAGATGAACTTGGTCTGCGGCGCGTTCTCCTTGATCCAGTCGAGCACGGCCGAGACACGCGAGTACACGCCGGGCTGGTCCTTGCGCGCGCAGCCGTTGCCCCAGCTGACGATGCCGAAGACGGCGTCGCCCTGCGAGGTCTCGACGAAGATCGGGCCGCCCGAGTCGCCGTTGCACGTGTCCTCGCCCTCCACGCCGCCGGCGCAGACCATCGACTCGTCGAGCGGGGCCATGCCGAGCGCGGCACACTCGTCCATCGTGCGGATCTGGACGTCCACGCGGAGCAGCACGTTCGAGGCCGAGTCGTGGGTGCCGCCCTGCTCCTCGCGGGTGTTGCCCCAGCCGATGGTCGTGGCGTACTTGCCCACGACCGGCGGCAGCGTCGGGTCGTTGATCAGGATCGGCACGGGCGCGAACGACGCCGGCTTCTCGAGGTTGATGATCTTGTAGTCCCACTCGGCGGCGTTGTCGTCCGGCTCGTTGTACTTGGGGTGGCGCACCTCGCTCACGATCTTGATCTCCTCGCCGTCCGTGCCGTTGGCCTTGAAGTGCGTGCCGACGATGGCGGCGCCGAACGTCGGGCAGTGGCCCGCCGACAGCACCTGCGTGGGCGTGATGAGCATGCCGCCGCAGCGGCTCTGGAGACCGAGGTCGTCACGGAGACCGACCATCCAGGTCTTCTCGCCGACCGGCACTTCGGTGCCGCCGATGATCATCGGCTTGATGGCGGCCTGCGCGACGGCGGCGCCGGTGGCGGCAGTGAGAGCGAGCACCTGGGCGATCTTCATAGTGGTTGGGAGACTGGGGAGGCTTGGGGCTTGGGACTTGCTTGGTTGGAAGCGAGTTGGAAAGTGAGGAGCATCGAATTGGGAGTCGTCGACGAATGCCGAGGATCGCCGGATCCCTCGAGCAGGCTGTCGGCAACAACGGGGGAACCCCCCGGGTGTTCACTGGGCGACAGGAAGCGCGGTCCTTGAACTCTTGGTGCGGAGCGAGGTGTTTGCAATGGTACCGTGTGTGTCCGTGGTGGGCCTGCGTGTGTACACCGTTGTTTCGTGGCAGTCTCTTTGTTGCGAGTCGACAAACATCTCAGACCGTTGCGCGAGAGTCGGCGTCGGTTGTCTTCGCCTTGGCGGGTGCGCGGTCCGTGCGGGAACGCGGAGAGCCCGGGCGTTCCATTCGAATCGTCTGCGCGAAGCGTGATTGGGAGCGCAAAGAGGAGCGAAAGAAAGCGAAGACACACTCCCACACACACGCAGAAGCAGAACTGAGACAGACTCGGTGTCACAGACGCAAGATCTCCCACTCTGGCGTGGCACCCCGCTCGTCGCCTTCGGAGACTGCTCACACAGTGTGCTCCACGCTTCTCTCTTTGCTAGAGAGCGCACTGTAGAAGACAAACAGCGGAAGCCTCGCGAAAAACGGACGTCAATGACGGTGCTGGTCAGAGTTGGTGGTGATACCGCCGTGGTGTGGCGGAGATGCAGGAGAATCTTCTCCCCGCCATGACAAGACGGTCTCGTCCCCCCGATGTTGGTCTCACGCCCGGGCGCTGCGCTACCCTCTGGCACCCACGAAGGTCTCCGATACCAAATGGAGCGAACCGTACGTACGTACGGAGCCCCGAGCCAGGCTTCACTGGAGCCGGCATCGAGGCTGGGGCCGAGACGGAGACGGAGGAGATGCGCGTTGAAGCTTGTGGATGGCCACACGCGCGTCGTGCGGTCGTTGGCTGGTCGCCGCCTTTCTGCTGGGAGCGAGCGTGCGCCCGTGGTGCAACGCCGCGGCGACGGGGCTGACTGACACGGTGGGGGCCGTTGCTCGTGGGTGGCTCCGCCCGGGTTCTGCACGACCACGCACTTTGAGCGTTGGGTGGGAGGCGGGACAACGCGCACGACGAGCTCAGTTGGCCTGTCGCTGTCTAGTTTGCGAGAGTTGACAGCGATGGGCCATATGTGACGCCAAGTCTCAGCACACCGGGGAAGGCGGTGCTTGTCGCCACCACCGACACGCAGCTCTCCATGCCAGAACTTGCCATGGAGAGTGCGCGGCTGAGTTGCCATGCTCGTGGCAGTGAGGTGCGCGCCGCGCAGGGGAAAGACTCGGTGGCGTCGGTCTTGGAGTAGTTACTGTAGACAAGCGTGAGAACTTGCGGGTGTGGAACGGCGTGCCGCGCGCGAGTTAAATTGTGTCCAACTCTAGCGGCTGATGGCGTCAAAATTGGACCGCGCCGCGGGAGAGCTGTTGATGGCCTCCGAGACGACGACGACGACAACGAGAGCGCCTCTCGCAATGTGTTGTGGCGGTGTTTTCAGACGTCGGACTGGGGCTGATGCATCACATGCATCGAACACACAGGTAAACAACCGTGCCCCATCTCCCCAGGAGGGACACGGTCCGTTGTCCCTAAAGTCTCCGTTGTCAACGGAGACTTTCGCCGCCATGACGCAGAGGGAACGATGGGAAGATCTCCGCCATCTGAGAGAGAGAACCTGCCAGGCCCTCTCGTCTGAGAGAGGGCGATTCGTCTCGGGTGTGGTTTTGGTTTCCTCCCCCGAGTACTCTCGCGCCGCTCTCCGGGCTTCTCACTTTCCAACTCGCTTCCTACCAAGCAAGTCCCAAGCCTCCCAGCCTCCCAACCACCATGAAGATCGCCCAGGTTCTCGCGCTCACCGCCGCCACCGGCATCGCTGCCGTCCAGGCCCAGATCAAGCCGATGATTGTCGGCGGCACTGAAGTCCCGGTCGGTGAGAAGACCTGGATGGTCGGTCTCCGTGATGACCTCGGTCTCCAGAGCCGCTGCGGCGGCATGCTCATCACGCCCACGCAGGTGCTCTCGGCGGGCCACTGCCCGACGTTCGGCGCCGCCATTGTCGGCACGCACTTCAAGCGCAACAACACCGATGGCGAGGAGATCAAGATCATCAGCGAGATCCAGCACCCCAAGTACAACGAGCCGGACGACAACTCGGTCCAGTGGGACTACAAGATCATCAACCTCGAGAAGCCGGCGTCGTACGCGCCCGTGCCGATCCTCATCGACAACCCGACCGTGGACCCGATCGTGGGCAAGTACGCCACCTCCATCGGCTGGGGCAACACCCGCGAGGAGCAGAACGGCACGCACGACTCGGCCTCGAACCTGCTGCTCCGCGTGGACCTGCAGCTCAAGACCATGGAGGAGTGCGCGGCGCTCGGTATGACCCCGCTTGACGAGACCATGGTCTGCGCCGGCGGCGTGGAGGGTGAGGACACGTGTAACGGCGACTCGGGCGGTCCGCTCTTCCTCGAGACCTCGCAGGGCGATGCCATCATCGGCATTGTGAGCTGGGGCAACGGCTGCGCGCGCAAGGACCAGCCGGGTGTGTACGCTCGCGTGTCGACGGTCATCGACTGGATCAAGGAGAACGCCCCGGAGGCCAAGTTCATCTCGTACCCGGACAACTAAATGCAGTTCCCTGGGCAAAAGCTCGGAGTGCCTCTTGGCGACTTGAACAATCAATAACCTAATGTCAACGTGTGATTCGCCAAACCTTGTCTCTTGCATCCCTTGCTGCTGCATCGCTACGTTCAGTCGTCGCACGAATGCCTTCCAGAGAAACGAGCAGAGAGTCTCTGCTAGCCAAGCGTTGGGCTCCCCAACGTCATTTTCGCGAAGATCCCGAACGTATTAGCCGTTGAACGTGATGGGAACACCACCAACGCTGGCCGAGTTTACGCATCCGGAGGCACGCGCAACCAGCGCCATCATCCTCCGCTGGCATTCCACGAGCTGTCAACACCGGCACGCGCTGTGTACACTCTTCGTACAGTACAGTACAGAACTCCTCCCTCTCCCAACAATCAGCCAGTGCATTGCGCTCCCTAAGGAGGAACATAGGGAAAGAGGGCTCAAAACATAGGAAAAGCAGACCGATCCATAGGAACTCGGTCCCGAACATAGAACTGGGTCTCTCGTTGGTCTCAAACATAGCAAATTCCAGGCGTGACCATAGGTTACGTGGTACACACAAATTATGTGGTACACGTAGTACTATACGACCTTGCGCGCCAGTGATCTGGTCATCCCCTCGCATATTCACTGCCTGAGAAGTCGCCAAGAACACCAACGATGGGCTACGAGTGGCTTGATGTGCGCGTTCTCGCGTCAGAAGACGAGTATGATGATTTTCGCGACGAGCACATGTGCTGTTCCGCGATTTACCACACCG
>JAADWV010000167.1:0-59645 GCA_023336295.1 Pythium folliculosum
ATCACCATCGCGGAGATTCGTCTCCGACTTTGAGGCTTATCCGTAATAGCGCCAAGCTCAGCTTCTAGCTCATCGAGTCCGTCGCTTTCTTGGTCACTTGATGCAACAGACATCCTCCTTGTAGCAAGCCCAGGTCCTAGCTGTTTGCGAGAGACGGCCGACGATTTTCTGCTTGTCTGAGCTGGTTGAGCACGTTGAGCTACTGGGGTACGCTGAACTGCTGGAGCACGTTGAGTTGCTGGAGCAGGTGCAGCTGACGGAGCTCGCTGAGCTGGCTTGGCTCCAGATACATTCCCTACGAGCTCAGCTTCTAGCTCATCGAGTCCGTCGCTGTCCTGGTCACTTGAGGTAACGGACAACCTTGTAGGGGCTCGCGTTAGCGCCAAGTTCGTGGTGATCGAAGCTCGATGCCGCTCGAGTGTGGGCACTTGACTAGGGCTCGAGAGGTCGTCCATCTGTTCTGCCTCGAGTTCATCAATCTCGTTGCTTGTGTCGATGCTGGATGCAATGGAAAGCGCCCGTATCGGTCGTGTGAGGCACGGCTCCGCTTGAAAGGATAGTAGTCGTCGCGGTTCTGGTTGGCTTCTCACATTTCTTCTTGGCGAGCGCCGGTCAGTTGGTTGCGTGGCAATCAATTCCGACTGTTGTATGTTCTCGGCTGTATCTTCGCGAACGAGTTCTTCTTCTAGCGCCATCAGAGCTGCATCCATATCGTTTGCCAGCTCATCGTCGTGGATCAACGGTTCTCTGGTCGAATGACCACGGATCATGTTCTCCAGCTGATCTCTCATTCCCTCCTCTCCACTTTCTGATGAATCCTTGTCTTCTTTCAGAATCACGGATTTCCGCAGTCGTGTAATCCACGAGTCGCTCATAGTGTCACGAGTATCGCTCCACAATCCTGCAGCCAATACACCAAGTTCGTTTTTGTCGTCGAGGTCATTGCGGATAGCAGGTCGGCGCTTGCGCAGAAATGACGGCGCGGCCCGGCCTCGCCCAGTACTTGCTCCGCCTCCACGGACGCTCGATGCCGCTGTTGCATTCGGCGGATTGTCTCCGTTTGCATCCACTTGAGATAGCGCCTTCAGTGCTGTGTTGTACTGGACACTTAACGCCTCGAGCCGCATCACCAGGTCCTCCTTCTCTTCGTCGCATCGTTCTGGCACGACGGTGGCGTCATTAGGCACCACTGCAGACCGTCGCGGCAACGCGTGGTCATCGCTCAAACATAACTCGCCGACCGACCCGCCAAGGCACTTGAGGAACGCGCCCCCTTCGTGCTCGAGCCGCCGTAGCATGGCCAACGCCTCGCGCGCACCTCCCCGGTGAGAAGAAAGAGCCAGCTGACGCATGAGCAGCCCGCTGAGTTGCGTGAGCGCCTGCCACGCCGACGGACTAACTGCGATCTTGATCTTGGGCTCGCTAACTTGGACGCAATACGCGCAGTACAAGGCAAACACGTGGCCTAGCACCGACGCGACATGGACAGCCGCCTCGCCGTCTTCGAACGCATCGCCCACGGCCGTAACCAACAAGTCTACGACCCACAGAGGCGGTCAGTCACACAATGCCGTCAGCTCCTGGATACCTAGAGCGCCCCTTCCCCACAAGGACCATCCACACACAATCGTACCGAGTGTAACCTGGAGAACCGTGTGGTGCGTGTCTGTCGGCGTGCTGTCCCAGAACTCAACGTGGAAGAGCGCGCTCAGTCGCCGCGCGAGCCAAAGCGCCTTGAAGTCCCCGAACCGGTGCTGCTCGTCCGGCTACCAACACAAGCCGTAACTGCCAGTCAGTGCTCGCGTCATAGGGCGACCCTGAGAGCACACACGCCAAGCGAAAACGTACCAGAGCGTGGAAGGCGGCGACGAGCGCGCGCATCTCGTCGGCGACGCAGGCGAGGAACTCGCGCAGCGCGTCGGCGCGGCTGAGTCCGGTGACTGCCGCTGCCGTCGCTCCCGCGCGTGCGCCACCGGCGCTGCTGTCGCTGTCGTCGGCAGCGGACGGCGCGCGCCGTCGCGGTTGTGCTACGCCCCCGGGGCGGCTGCGAGCGCCGGCGCCGGCGGGCACGCGTCGCGCCAGCGGCGGACGCGCTGCTGCTACGATTGGCGGAGGATCAGTAGACGGGGGAGGCGGAGGCGGCGGAGGGGACGCGTCCCCTCCGACGGGCTCCGCCGTCCGCGGCGGCTCAGGTTCGCGCGCGGGCGGAGACGGCGACGCGCATGTTGCCGTTGCCGTGGCCATCGAGGCGGATGACTGGGCGTTGATGGGCGGCGTTTCCTCCTGAGGAAACCAGGTGGATTATCTACGGGTAGGGACCTCAACATAAGGCAAAATCCGTATATAATATGCATCAAATTCCATAAATTAGTGGGACCCCACATGGCTACGCCGGCGCGCACTCAGCGTCCTCGTCGTCGTCGTCGAAGAAGACGAACTGGCCGTACTCCGAGGCCTGGCGGCTGAGCGAGACGCGGCGCCGGTTCTCCAGCAGCGCCACGATGGCCTCGCCGGTCGAGAGCTTGGTGGCCACGACCACGAGCAGCGCGGCCGCGAGCAGCGAGTAGGCCGTGAAGGCCCACGGCAGCGAGGACACGCACGCCGCGGGCGCTTCAGGAAGGCCGACGCCGCCGCCACTGGCCGTGCTGGTTTCAGCGGTGGTGGGTGTGGCAAAGCAGTTGAGTGCGTGCGTCTCGGGCAGCACCTTCATGAACCCGAGCGCGAGCAGCGGGCCGATCGCCTGGCCCAGGTAGATCGCAGCCGAGAAGAGCCCGATGACCAGGTTGTACGCCTGTCCGCCGGCCGTCGCGACGCTCATGAGCGTCAGCGGCAGCCCGGGCGCGATCGCAAGCGCGGCGCCGCAGCCGATAAACACCAGCGCGAGGTATTGTGTCAACCAGAGGCGGTCGTGGTCGCCGAAGAACGCGCTGAGAAACGGCGGCGGCCCGAGGAAGAAAAAGCCCAGCGAGAGCTGCAGCAGGCCGAAGAGAATCACTTGCTTGCACCCGCAGAAGCGACTCAGCCACACGTACGCGACACCGCCCAGGAAGTACACGAGCGCACTCAGTGCAAAGCCAAAGCCCACGGCTACGTGCTGCGCGCCCAAGACGGTCTGCATGTGGGAGCCCAAGTGCGGGTCGATGAAGCCGAACGACGCCATCGCAAATACCGTGAGGCATAGACACACACAGCACGTCGGCGTGAGCACGTCGCGGAAGCCGACGCTGCCGTTTCGCGCTGTGGACGGGTACAGCGACGAGGCCAGCGTGTTGGCCCCCGAGTACAAGCCGTCGGGCAGCGCGTACTCGATGAAGAGGAACGGCACGACCATGACGACCACGAGCTGCGCGACGCCCGATGCGAGGAACGGTACTTGGTACCCGTAGTACTGGAAGAGCAGGCTGCCGATCGGGGGCGCTGACACGAACGCAGCGGCGACGATAAACTCTTGGATCACAAGAATCTGGCCAATGCTGGACGAGAACTCCTCCGTGATCATCGAGAAGGCGCCGACCACTAGTGAGGATCATGAACGTTGCATAGTTAGTAAGCAGAATGAGCGGGATGGCAGGTGCGATTGCTACTCACCGGCGGCGCCCGCGCCGAGCCCTTGGCAGACGCGCAACGTGAACACGGCCGGGATCGACGTGGTGTACGCGAACGCGATGGTGGTGGAGCCGCTCAGGACCATGCCCAGGCAGATGATGGTCTGACGGCCGACCACGGGGCTCTTGAACGCGGCGAGCGGGCTGCTCGCCATGATGCATAGCGGATACAGCGAGAAGAAGATGCTGAGCTGGAGCGGCGTCATGTGTAGCGTCTCCTGCGCGTACGCCGGGAAGAAGCCGACGGGCAGCGTCGTGAGCTGATTCGTGAGGAAGAGGATACATGACGTGACGAACCAGATCACGAACGAGCGAACGCTCTCGTGGCGCAGCGGGTTGCGCGACACGGAGAGCTGCATCATTGTATCGTAGGTGGCGGCGTCGCTGCCACGCCGGCGCTGGCTCGCCTCGGGCACCGGAAGAGGTGGCTTGTTCAAGCCGTCGTCGCCACCGCTCACCTGCGGGGCGAGAGAGGTCACGGGCGGCGGTGCTGGCGCGGTCGGCGTTACCTGGGAGAAGCTCGCGGCGGCGTTGGCGGACGGCGCGCGGATGGAGCTCCACATCTTCTGCCGCGGGCTCAGCGGTCGGTCCGCCGTGCTGCTCGTGGCCGCGTACGCGTGGCGCCAGCTCCCGCCATCGCCGTTGGGTGCCAGAAGCGGCCGTCGCTCGGGGGCGCCGTCGGTGGCGCTTCGCTGCATCGTGTGGATCGAGGAATGCGACAGGCAGCCAAAGCTTCCGCGCTCGAATCTGCGGTGACCTTTTCTATGCCCCACACCCACAGAGGTGGCACCAACAGCAAAGCGCATAATCCGCTCCAGACTCTTTAAACCTATTTCAGTTAGGTTGGAAATTTGGATCTACTAGGTTTAAATTGAGCCAATCAGAGCCTCTGTAGGACCGTTCCTCGTGTTGCGTTTCGGCTGGACCAATCAGCGGCGCCCGTGTCAGCAAGCGGAGCTGCTCGTGGTGTCACGAGCAATCCCCCACCAACTCGACGACGCACTTCGGAAGATGCTCCTGCGCCGCGCCCTCGCTCGCGCCGGCACCACCAGCGCCCAGCACACGCAGTTCCTCCTCCCGCGCGCCACCGCCTCCGCTGCCGTCGCCGCGTTCTCGCCGCTCTCGAACCAGAACCAACAAGTGCGCATGAAGGTGTACACCAAGACCGGCGACAAGGGCACGTCCCAGCTCTTTTCGGGCGAGCGCCGCCCCAAGGACGACACGGTCTTCAAGGCGCTCGGCGACACGGACGAGCTCAACGGCCAGATCGGCGTCGCCATCGAGCACCTGCGCCTGGTCGAGAACGAATACCTGCCGCCCAAGCTCGAGGACATCCAGTCGCGCCTTTTCGACCTCGGCGCGTGCGTCGCGACGCCGCTCACCACGGCCTCGCAGACCAAGAAGAACCGTGCCGGCCGCTTCGACGAAGGCAATGTGGACATGCTGGAGCAGTGGATCGACGAGATGGACGCGCAGCTGCCGCCGCTCAAGGTGTTCATTCTCCCGTCGGGCGGCGGGCTCGCGTCCACGCACCTTCACGTGGCGCGCTCTGTGTGCCGCCGCGCCGAGCGCCGTGTCGTGCCCCTCGAGGCCGCGGGTGACGTCGAGAGCGTCGTCATTCGCTACCTGAACCGCCTGAGCGACTTCCTTTTCGTCGCTGCGCGTTACGCCGCGTTCACGCAGGGCAAGGAAGAGACCAAGTGGCTGAACCAGAACATCCGCCCGGCGCGCAAGGACTCGAGCGCGAGCGACGAGTAGAACCCATCCAGATCGAACATTATATGTGGTATAAAGGGCTCATTCGTCTCCTCTCGAGAGCTCGTATCGAAACTTGTGCAGAGAAAGCAGAGCGAATGGGTTCATTTCGTTCGATACTTGGAGTGTAGAAACATATTGAAGCAAGCGATTGACGACACGCAGAAAGTGCAACATCGGCCCCTACTTGCTCCCGCCACGCACGTTCCACCACAACGCAGCGAGCCCGACCAAGCGGAAGCTGAGACCAAGCAGCACGAGAATGAGTCCGTCGCCCACGGCAGACCCACCAAACGAGTCGATGCTGTAGTACTCGAGTACGCCCTTTCCGTCCTGCGCAAGGCAGGGCTTCCCGGCGTCACAAGGCAGGGTGTCGATCTTGTTCCAGAAGATCTTCATAAAGCCTTCAAAGCCGTACTTGATCGGCGAGATGTACTGGATCCAGATAAAGTACTTGGGTGCGTCGTCCGAGTTGAGGAAGAGCCCACCGAAGAGCATGAAGGGTAGCAGCGTCACGATGCCGACTATCGGCGCGATTTCGACGCGGCGAGCGATACAGGAGACCATGTAGCCGAGTCCGACCGCCGAGAAGTTGAGCAGCACGACCATGAACTGAAGCGCCAGGTAGGTCGCAATGCCGTGGCCGATGCCGATGAGAAAGTACATTGGGAGGAAGAACACGATGGGCATGAGGATCTGCACGGGCAGCTCACTGAGGTTCTTGGAGACGAACCACACAATGAGGCGGTACAGCCCACCGCGGTACTCGCGGATGATCATGGGCAGCTCGGCCGGGATCGCCACGAACAGCGGACTCGCGGACGCGAATGTCTGATTCACGACGATGACGAAGAACGCGCCGGCAAAGTTCTGGATACCCTTTTGGTCGAGATCCAGCTGCAAGTAGATCAATCCGAAGATCAACGAGAGGAAGAGCGACTGGAAAATGCCGACCCGAAACGCGATGCGGTCCCGCACGAGGCGAATGAAGTTGCGGTGCATGAGCACGATCAGCTGCCCAAGCGGCCCGAGCCGCGTGTCCTCGTACGCGTCATCTTCTGAAGCCGCAACGGTACGATCGGCCTCGCCCGCGGCTCTGGGTGCGTCATGACCGCTCGGCGTCTTGGACGCCCACGCGTCCTTGAGCAGCTGCACGCGCTTGACGCCTTCTTCGTCCTTTTCTTTGTCGAGCACCACGAGCTGGCGCATGAAAAAGTCGGACGGGTTCACGAACCCGGGGCACTGGAAGCCCAGCGCGGCAAAGTACTCAACAGCCTCGGACGCCTTGCCGTGGTACACGGTGGCGCCGTCGGCAAGCAGGTAGAGCGTGTCGAAGAGCATGAAGAGCTCGGACGACGGCTGGTGGATCGTCACGACGACCGTGCGGCCTTCCTGTGCGAGCTGCTGCAGTTGCAGAACGATAGTCTCGGCCATGTAGCTGTCGAGTCCCGAGGTCGGCTCGTCCACGAAGAGCAGCGACGGGTTCGTGAGGATCTCGGTGGCGAACGACAGCCGCTTGCGCTCGCCGCCCGAGATGCCGCGCAGTAGCGCACCGCCGATGAACGTGTCTCGACACTTGGTGAGCCCGAGCTCCTCCATGACCGTGTCCACGCGCGCCGTGTACTGCGCGGGCGAGCACATCTTGCCCATGCGGAGCCGCGCCTGGAAGAGCAGGTGCTCGCGCACGGTGATCGTGGCGTAGAACAGGTCGTCCTGCATGACGTACGCCGAGAAGCGCTTGATACGCTTGGTCCACGGCGCGCCATTCACGGTGACCGCGCCGGTGGCGGCCTGGTTGCGGCCGGCGATGCAGTCGAGCAGCGAGCTCTTGCCGGCGCCCGACGGGCCCATGATCACAAGCAGCTCACCGGGGCGCGCGCGGCCGCTCACGCCGCTGAGGATGCGATTGGTCTCCACGCCCTTGGTGCGCGAGTTCTTGACGTCAACGCTCAGCTGGAGGTCGCACCACTCGAGCGTGAGCTTGGGCGCGTCGGCGGCCGCGAGCGCTGACGCGTGCGTGGGCGTGAGCACCTCGATGAAGTGGTCGTCGCGCTTGGCCATTGGTCGCTCGAAAAACGGGAAATGAACACGCGGAGCGCTGGAAAAGGTAAGCGGGGCGCTGTCTCTCTCGAAAGCGCTTCCGCGGCCTTCCGCGCCGAGCAAGTCTGTAGGCGCACGGAGCATAAGCCCAGCGGCGAGAAGCCGGAAGAGCGGCGGGTCAGGAACGTAGCCATCATCACTCTGATCACTTCCATTTGGAATTTTAGCCAACCAAGAGCAATTGTTCTTTTTTATGGCGAATCAAAATGGTTCTGGATGGTCATAATCGGGCGATGAGCTTGCACTGAACGAGGAGATCCATCCAAAACCACTCAACCTCAGAATACATGGTACTGTGTACCAATATACACACTAAAAAACCATCGATGGTTTTTGGTGAGTTCGGTATACTAGTACTGTAGAGTATACTATTCCATTCTGAAGTATCTCATCTCAGTACTCAATTGTCACCCCACAATAATCTAGATCAGTACTCCTTTTAGCACGCAGAGGCTCTCGTCGCTGGCTTCGTTCTTCATCGACGCATCTAGACGCTCCACGTGCTCTCTTGGAATGCGTTCGTAGCGCAACGTTTGCTCCTGGTACAAATGTAATGGGGCGCCATGATCGATATGTCTAATGTCCAGTTCTCGCCGTCTCACGCGGATGTGCGTCATGGAGGTGCAACAGATCCCCAAGGAATCGACAATGGATATGGATGTGCCGTGCCACCAAGCAGCAAAACGAGTTGACAGATGTGTCCACCAGCTCGTCCTGCTCGGTGGCCATGGCACCAGGTGTGGCAAGGAGATCAACGGACCCATTCGCTTATGCCAACGCCTTGGAATGGTGCCATGATTCGATGGACAAGCCGCCCACTCAAGTTGGTAGCCGCCAGCCATTGTGGGCCTTGGTTCAAACACAACGAGGTACCTGCACGCAGGCTGAACTGGGGACATGGACATGCAGCCGAGATGAAAAGAAACGGACCACAGGAGCATGCATTTGGACACGTGTCGTCGCCGCTCGTCTACGACCGAAGCCGCAGGTGTCCCAGGTCGCTCCGTCGGCTATTCTACGAAGCAGAACACGCACAGCCACACACAGTCTTGGACCCAACACGGAGACGGCTAGACAGACACATGAGTTAGTTTTGCCATCAGTCACGCCAGTCGAGCGAGATACCCACCTTGAACGGCTGTGGCTCGAAGCAAGTGCCGCCCACGCCTCCTCCTGGACGCGGAGGAAGTTCTGGAAATGGCCAAGTGGCAGTCGAGTGAACGTGGTCGTGTGCGGGGCCCTACTTCGTCACAGACGACGCGGCCGACGGGGGGCGGAGTCCGGTGCGAAGAAGGAGAGGGGGGAAAGGGCGGACGGATTGGCCCACGTGGGCCAACCTGGGCCCCCACGGCAGCTCACCACGGCACTCCAGAACCCCGCGCTGGGCAAGAGCCCACCGCGCCTTAGCGGACACGGGAGGCGCTGACGGCCAACTTCAAGGCCAATGCTGAATGGTATCCATGTCGGAGAAAGCTCAGGTGGGGAGGAGCGCCGCGGTCCAAAAAATCCGCGGGAGAAGAACTGTGAATTTCGAAGAAACCGTGATTGAAGTCGGCGGTCAGTCACCCGCCCATCCCCCCCGACCGTTGCGACTCCGGCTCTTTCGGGGTGGATGACTCTATGTTGAATTTTGAATGCAGTCATCCACATCATGCAGTGTGCCTGCCTGCCTGCCGGCGGCGAAGCGGCCCTCCATGCCATAGGCCATAGACAATGGGCTGTGAAAGGCCCAGGACCATCATCACGTGGCATCATCGTGATGTTTGATGGAGCTCAACAGCGGGCGACAGCTGGAACATCGTACAGTAGGCCGGTTGGAGGTGTGGCGCTGTTGGGACTAGCTCGAACAGCGCTGCCGGAGAACGACGACGCACTGTACCGTATCGGATCTTGTAGAATGGATGCCTGTCGTTCTATAGAAGGGAGGGGAACTTCGCAGAACGCTGCCGCGCTCAACTCGCCGGCCTCGGCATGGTTGCGGCCGAAATCACCGAACGGACCTTGCACTGGCACGCCGCTGTTGCCGCGGAGGCCGCCTTCAAGAAACCTGGCCGGCGCGTCGAAATCTGTGTTGGCGCATGGACCCGCGTGCCCGGCGCTCGCAGGTTTCTCATCTGTGTATGTGTCATCAGCGGCCGGGAACGTCCTGTTGCTCGTCGATCGAAAGGATACGATACGATGGCATCTCTCGCCGCACAGAAAACAGGCACTGCAAGTGCACAGTCACAGTCGCTCGCCCCACTATGGCGCGCGTCCCACGGGCATTCCGGCCTCTGGGGCGACTGTAATGCAGTGACGTCGCCCCATCAGCCATCTTCCCGCGCCGGGACACTCATACTCCCCGTTGGACTACACCGCATAGAGAGCGAAACTGTGGGGAAGTGAGCGAACACACCGCGCGCGCGTCCCGCGTATTAGAGACCGGACTGGCGCGCGGCCTGTCGGGTGCAAGGCCGGCGACAGTGGTTTTTGGCACTGTGCACTGTCGCCACGAAGGATCCACCGGCGGCTGCCACCGCCTGTCGTCGGGGCGACTTTCGTGGAGTTCTCAGAGTGGCAGAATGAATCGGAATCAAAGCAGACGAGCAATCTTGCGCGTGTTCCAATCCGGTAAAGGACCAACGGGCGCGGGCGCATCAAAGGTCCGCTTGGAGTCAAAGAAGGGGCGGCTGACAAGATGGCACCGTACCGTACAGTACTGTACAGACAATTTACAAACCGCACGCATCCCCCGTTCATGATGACGCGTGCGAAACAACACGGTCGCCATAGATGATACCGGTATCCGTACCTACTGTAGGCACACTGTACTACCTACACCGCCGTACAGTATGTGTGGACCATCCGCGCGAGGTGATGGCAATTCAAGCCATGGCAGGGGAGCGTGAAAATTTCAGCCTGCTCCTCCTCCTCCGGTCTGGCTTGCACGCGCTCGGCGGGCGCGTCATTGGTCGCGAAAATTTGGGTGCGCGTGTTCAACGTTTCCGCCACGCCGGAACGTGCCATAGAACTGATTCCCTCTGTGCTGGGCTCCCAAAGTCCGCTTGGGCTCGCTCCAAATTTTGGATCCCTGAGAGGGATCTGTGACTGGAGCGTTTGTTGGGTGAATTCTCACTTCTTCGGTGTGCCCCCAACGCCAGGCACCTGCGCTGATGCCCGTGTTTATTCCTTGTGTGGATTCATGCGGAAACCCGCGCGACCCACTCTCGTGTTGTACAGTACGCTTTTGATTGTGATCATCGGCTGTTCAAGGAGCCCGCCTTGCTCAGAACGTCTGACTACTGTACATCGTGAAGGTGTGCGTGTGTGTGAGGTCTGTGTGTGTGTGTGTGAGAGAGAGAGAGATTCTCGATGAGGGTCCTCTTCTTTCTGACGTCGGCCTCGTCGGTTGGTCAGGAACTTCTCCCACAGAAACTGCAGTTGGACCTCGTCCATAGAGTTCAGCTCCGGCTCCCCCGAGGTCGGACTGTCGGCGGTCTTGGTGCTGTTTAGTACAGTCTGTATGGACCGTGCGCTTTCTATTCTGCCGTGGTTTTGTGAGGGCACTTCGCGCACGTTGAAGTCCAATGTGGAATCGTGATTGTCTGGGCGGGTGTACGAGCGGTGGTTCTCACCTAGGTCCCACTGTCCGTCCCAGTGGGGTTGCGAGTGACAGTGCGGTCGTCTCCACGCATGTACTGACCAAGTGACAGTGTCGGAGCGTAGTGTATTGACTCTAGCGTTCTGCCTCCGCAACTAACAGGATTTTTTCGCACTCGTAACACTTCCGTATAAACAGCGCCCCTGGCGCCTTCGACCATGCTGCCGTGGACGCAATGCCCCAGCGGTTCAGCGCCAACTCACGCAACCGCCCAGGCCACGGTGGACGCAAATTTTCGCGGCGTGAGGATGGTGAGCGTCGGCGCGAGGCAAAATTTCACACAGTACTGTATGTCGGCGGTTTGGCGCTGCTTGGCGCAATGCGGATACCCTTCGCGCGCGACGCCGCCGCAACACCAGAACCGATCCTCTCCGCTCAGAGTGCCGGAAGTTCAGGTTGAACGGGGCGCGGGATTTGCCGGCCACCCCGCTGACCTCTGCGTTCGCTCGAGGTCTTTCCTCCGCGAGAGTACTGTATACACTAAAAGTCGTTTCTCACGCATCTTCCCGCCAGATCGCGCGCTCTCCGCCGACGGTCTCCACGGAGAACTGGATTCTGCTCCAGAGCACGTGGGCGCAAGAGGTCCAAGTCTTGGCAGTGTGCCAGCTTTTTTGCTAGCATGGGTAATAAGCCAGGTGTAATTGGATCGGGGCGAGGCTTTCGCTAGGGCCATCTGGGGGCCCGTTCTGTTTAGACCGTCAGCGTGGACTGGTATCTTGTGCTGGCCAAAGCGCGGCGGAGCTGTGTCTCTCGCCCGCGCTCACGCATGCGAGCAAGCAATCGCGAGACCCATGACGCCGCCTCGCTCGGCGTGTGTTGCTGTAAACGCCGACGGCATACACACACACACACATAGACCGACGAGAGTGCTGTCGCCGGCTCTATTGCGTCGGAAAACACGGTCGTAAGTGGCGGACGTCACGCCCCTGCGCCAGACGGGCCGTTACACTCACCAGGCGCGCGCAGCCGCGGGCGACGCCACCTGCGCACAAAGAAGGGATAAATCCTCCCGGCATTTCACTTCACCTGGCGATAAAAGGGGACCCCACTCGGTGCGTAGACAGTCGCGCCGGCTCATCTCCGTGGCGATCGCTCAGCCTCGCTGTCGACCCGCATCACATCGTTGCTCCGCTCCTCCCTCCTCGTCCCGTCCCGCCCCCTCCGCCGCTGGTGCGCATGAGCAAACCAATGTTGAGTGAGAGCGCGGTTGAAGGGGGAGAAACGGAGGGGGGCGAAGAGAGGAAGAAAACAAAAAAAAGACCCCCCGCATTCCTCCTCCGCTCCAGCTGGGTCCACCCACGCCACTTCCCCCCAAGGCTGAAGGCGACGGGGCGCTTCGGTTCTGTGACTCGGTGGGCGGGGGGAGGGCGGCCGCGGGTGGTCATTTTGCGATCTCCACTGTCTGGAACAGGACCGCCTGAGAACCATCCGCGACAGCGACCGTCTCCCTCGGATCGTTCTTGGTCCGCCCTCCTCTCCTCCTCTCCTCCCCCGTCCCCTCCTCCTCCACATTACCACCTCCCGTAGCATGATGGCACTGCTCCGCCACGCCCCCGCGAGCCCGCAAGACGAGGACGACCTCTTCCTCCACACCTCCACCAGCAGCGCCGTGCCCACGACGCCCACGGCCACGGTGGCCACGTTCGCGCCCACGGCGGACGCCGCGAGCAAGGAGACCGACCGGCCGTTCCAGTGCGGCGAGCCCGGCTGCGGCCGCCGCTTCAACCGCAAGTTCACGCTCAGCGAGCACATGAAGACCCACACGGGCGAGAAACCGTACGTGTGCCCCGTGCTGGCGTGCGCCAAGCGCTTCTCCACGTCCGGCAACCTCGCGCGCCACAAGCGGCTCCACGCGTCCATCAAGCCCTTCGAGTGCTCCATCGACGGCTGCAAGCGGTCGTTCCCCAACGAGCTCAAGCTGCAGCAGCACCTCAAGATCCACCTCGGCGGCAAGACCCACATGTGCAAGGCCCCGGGGTGCGGCAAGTCGTTCTCCACGGCCGGTAACCTCACGCGCCACATGAAGAACCACCACCACGGCGCGCTCAGCGGCGGCCACGGCCACGGCGACGGCATGCAGCAGCACTACTACCACACGCAGAGCGGCTCCATGAGCGTGCTCCACCACCCACACGACGTCCACTCGCCCGTGTCCGTGGCCAACACGGCCGCCATGGGCGACCAGTACTCGGGCTACGCGCAGGCCACGCACGTGCCGCTCACGTCGTACGCGAGCCTCTCGAGCCAGACGCCGCCGCCCATGGGCTACAGCCACGGCCTCTCGTCGCAGCCGTCCATGGCCAACCTATACTACAGCTTCAGCCAGAACGACTCCATGTCCATGGCGCCATCCCACATGCCGCGCGGCCCGGCCGTGTACGCGCCGGCCTCCTACCAGCAGCAGCAGCAGTCCATGTACGACGAGCTGCAGCCCATGCCGGCGATGGGCGTGCCGCACGACGGCCACCCGCAGAACCTCTTTGACGACGTGATCCAGTTCCAGCTCGCACACCCTCGCATGGTGTGAATGGCCAACGACCCCCCTTTTGCGTGTGTAGTGTCCAGCCTTGTCCATAGCCATAGGAGCCCCATTATTCCCATTATTTAAGTGTGCGCAGAGTCCGTAGCAGTAGCAGTAGACCCAGTTTGAGTGGCAACAACGATTTTTTTCAAGCAAGTCGAATGAATCCCTTGATGTACTGAGGCGGTTGCACCCTTCCTAAACTCTCTCTGGCGTGACCAAACTGATTTAGCGGTATCATGTAAAAGAACCCTACCCGCGGTATACGTCACTGACTTGTTGAGTATACGTATCTGAGGAGGTCTGACTCGGTAAGTCCTCAGTAATCTGAGTCTCTGAATCTTCAAGACACGAGGGAAGATGAGGGGGAGGGAAATCGTGACAACGTGACAGCCTTCCTCGTGTCTCCGGCGGCACCATCCAGCGTCTCGGACGGACTCGCGTCCACTCAGCAGACTCAGGAGCCACGGAAGATGAAGACCTCGCGCGCGCTGCTGCTGCTGCTAGCGCTGGCGGTCGCGCTGGTCGCGACGGCGCGGCTGCCTGCGGCCAGCTGCCACGCGGCCGCGCCGGCCACGCACGGCCACGCGCACCACCATCACGATCATCACCACCATGAGCACGACCATGGCCACCACGACCATGACCATGATCCCAAGCACGAGCATGGTCACCACGAGCATGGCCATGGCCACGGCCACAAGCATGACCACGGCCACACTCATGACCACGACCATGGCCACGGCCACAAGCACGACCATGAGCATGATCACGATCACGGCCACGAGCACGGCCATCATGACCACCACGGCCACAAGCACCATGACCACGACCACGGCCACGCCGCCGGTGTCGCCGCTGCTGCGGTCGCGCCGATCGACCGCTTCTCGCCGCGCATTTGGGCCGAGGCATTGTTTGCGACGGCGCTCGTGGGCGCCGCGCCTGTCGTCGTGCTCTACTTCGTGCCGCTCGGCCGCGGCGGCGCCGTGGACACACAGAAGCCGCTGCTGCGCGTGTTCCTGAGCTTCGCGGCCGGCGGGCTGCTGGGCGACGCGCTGCTCCACCTGCTGCCGCACTCGCTGCCCAGCGGCCACAGCCACGACCACGGCCACTCGCATGGTCACGACCACGCGCACGGCCACGACCACGGCCACGAGGGCCACGCGCACAGCCTGCAGGACCTGGCCGTGTGGCTCTACTGCATCGCCGGCATGATGAGCTTCCTCATGCTCGAGAAGTTCGTGCGCGCGCGGACCGGCGGTGACGGTGGCCACGGCCACTCGCACGGCCACTCGCACGGCCACAGCCACGCGGCCGCCTCCCCGGCTGCTTCGGCTGCTGCTCCGTCCTCGGCGTCCGCCGACGGTCTCCGCAAGCGCACTGTGGCCAAGAAGAAGGACAAGACGAGCGATGACGAGCGCGAGCCCGACGCCGCGAAGACGGAGCCGGCGCCGCGCACCATCGCCGCGGCCGGGTACCTCAACCTCGCGGCCGACTTCTCGCACAACTTCACCGATGGCCTCGCGATCGGCGCCACGTTCCTGCGCGGCAGCGGCTGGCAGACCACGGTCGCCATGCTGCTCCACGAGGTGCCGCACGAGATCGGCGACTTCGCGATCCTACTCCAGTCGGGCTTCACGCGGCGCGAGGCCATGCTCACGCAGCTGGGCACGGCGCTCGGCGCCATGGCCGGCACGGTGCTCGGGCTGCTGCTCGAGGGCGCCGGCGACGCCGGCTCGGCCTGGATCTCGCCCTTCACGGCCGGCGGCTTCATCTACATCGCGTGTGCGAGTGTCATGCCCGAGCTGCTCGAGGACTGCTCGCTCGCGCAGTCGCTCAAGGAAGGCTTCGCCATGTGCGTCGGCATCGCGCTCATGATCGTGATCGCGCTCAACGAATGAGCAGGACACGACCGTGATGATTAGCATCAAGACAAGACACCACCGTGTAGCCCATATTGTCATCAAAGCGGCGATATACAATTGTGTTTATCGTTTCTTTCGTTTTGTATCGTCGTGGGAGCCAGGTGCGATCACTGTCACTCGTCGTGCTCGAGCGGGGTACTTTCTGTCGGTTGTCGTCGCTCGCCTCGCTCTCAGTCCGTCTCGCTCCCGCGTTGCGTCACTCTTCCTCCACTAATAAACAATCCTGCGTGTCGTTCGTCGCGTGCGTGGCCGAGCCGCCAGCTTAGTCCTTCGACTCTTCGTCCGTCGGGCTGTAGCCGCTCGCCTGCGGGTTGTAAGCGCCCTCTGTCGGGTTGTACTCAGGCGACGCCGGCGAGTACGCGGGACTCGTCGGGCTGTAGGCCGGAGACGTCGGCGAGTACGCTGGCGAAGTAGGCGAGTACGCCGGCGACGTCGGAGAGTACGCCGGAGACGTCGGGGAGTAGGCAGGGGACGTGGGGCTGTACGCCGGGCTCGTCGGCGAGTACGCAGGCGAGGTAGGCGAGTACGCGGGGCTCGTCGGACTGTACGCTGGCGACGTGGGGCTGTACGCTGGCGACGTCGGCGAGTACGCGGGACTGGTCGGGCTGTACGCAGGCGACGTCGGCGAGTAAGCCGGAGAGGTCGGGCTGTAAGCCGGGCTCGTAGGGCTGTACGCCGGACTGGTCGGACTGTACGCCGGAGAGGTGGGCGAGTACGCCGGCGACGTGGGCGAGTAAGCGGGTGACGTCGGAGAGTACGCCGGCGACGTCGGCGAATAGGCCGGCGATGTCGGCGAATACGCGGGCGACGTCGGCGAGTAAGCCGGCGACGTGGGTGAGTATGCAGGCGACGTCGGGCTGTACGCAGGCGACGTTGGGCTGTACGCAGGAGACGTCGGGCTGTACGCTGGCGATGTTGGTCCGTACGCAGGCGACGTTGGCGAATAGGCGGGAGACGTCGGCGAGTAGGCCGGTGAGGTCGGACTGTAGGCAGGCGACATCGGGCTGTAGGCCGGGGACGTGGCGTTCAGTGGCGACGTGGGTCCTCCCGGCGAAGCCACGCTGAAACCAGGCGAAGCCGCCATGAATCCGGGCGACGCCGGGCTCGCCATGGGCGAGAACGCACCCGCGGCCGGCGAGAAGCCGCCACCTCCGGGGCTGAACGGAGACGACGCCAGGAAACCGGGCGTCGAGACGAACGGCGTCGAGATGGGCGTGCCAGGGCCATGGTCCGGACTACGCCACTCGTTGTCCAAGCCACGCATGACCTGCTGAATCTCCGAGGCTTCGTACTCAATCGCGTTCGCGAGCTTGCGCGCGTCGAGCACAAGGTCCATGACACCGGTACCAAGCGGCGCGAGCTGGCCCAACATGATGTTCTCCGACACACCCGTGAGCGGATCTCCTTCGGCAAACATCGCAGCGTCCATGAGAATCTCGACGGTTTCCTCGAACGAGCAACGCACGAGCGGGCCGGAGTCGTCGCGGTTGATACCGTGACGTGTGATAGCCATCAAGTGGCCTCGGAACGTCATAACGTCCGTCAAACAAGCCAAGTGACGGTAGTTCACATAGGCACCGTCGAACGAAATGACCTGACGGATTTCGTTGAGCAGCGCGCGACGCACGGCCTCAATACCCAGCACCTGGATGATTTCGACGATGTCGTTCGAGATGGTGCGCGTCGCGTCAACCTGCGGGTAGCACATGACATCCAGCAGGTTCGTACCATCCGTATCGAGCACCCACTCGCTCGTCATCTTGAAACCAACGTCGTCGTGCCACGTCGTCGGGTGGTTCTCACGGATGTACACCTTCTTGACACCCTGGACACCACGCAGCTTCATCTGCGTGAGCATGTTGTGCTCCACGCGCTTCAGGAAGGTGTCGTCTTCCTGGCCGACAGCAGTGTCAGTCGAACGCTGCACCTTCTCCTCATCGTCGCTCATGATGCGAATACGAAGCACGAGCTTGTCGGCGTTATCATCCGTGAAGATGCACGACAGATCCTGGCCGTACTCGGCCTCAATCTGCGCGGCGATCTCGCTCATTGACAGCTTCTTGTCGGCCATCATTTCACGGTTCAACTCGATACGCAGCAACCACGGCGAGCGCGCCATCGGCGTATCCTCGTCAGGCATCTCGAAGTACGTCGCCACAAACTCCTGGTCCTCCTCAATGACCGTGTTCATCGGATCCGGATCGTAGTAGATCGCCGTGTTGGCAGTCACATCCGCAAGCGTTGTGTACTCAAGCTGCGACTGGACAAACTTGGCCTTATCGGCATCGTGAGCACAGTCAGGCGTCAGGTAGATCTGCAGCGACGGTGTGCGCACATCCTTCGCGATGTTCATGATTTCCTTCAGACGCGGCACACCGAGTGTCACGTTTTTCGCGGACACACCGGCGTAGTGGAATGTGTTCAAGGTCATCTGCGTCGCCGGCTCACCAATCGATTGGGCGGCAACGACACCAGCCATCTCACCAGCAGCGACAAGAGCACTCGTGAACTTCGACTCGATCTCTCCCATCAACCATTCGAACGCGAGTTCGTTCAGGCGATGCTCCAGCGTGACAGACTTCGACGCCAGCGTCGAGCGGAGCAGAATCTGGAAGAACAGCGTCGCATTCTGCTGGGCTTCGGTCGAGAGTCTGTCTTCGCCCTGCACGACGATGATCTTCTGACAGAGATCCTTTACGCCATTGATGATTACCGACGGGTGCAGGCTGGAGGGCTTCTGCATGTCAATGCTGAAGAGCTGCTGCGCGTTCTGGACCAGACGCCGAATGTTCACCGGAACTTGGGCGGCGTCATCCGACTCTTGGCCCTGACCACGACTGGCAAGAATGACACGCAAGTTAATGCGATCCTTCTGCATCTGGTCGATTTCCTCCCGCAGAGCCTGTTGCGTCTCTTGGTTCGAGCGAATATCCTTGATAATATGGGGCTCCAGGAACAACTGGTCCGGCGCGTTCGGCACACAACCGAGGTATTCGCTCGTGACGTCGAAGACATACTTCTTCTCGAATTCCTTCTTGTTCAAACGGTGCGATTCGAAGCGCTGCTTCTCGACCCACACGGCGTCCATGCCGTCTTCTCCGTACAGGAACTGGATGATCTCACCCTGGGCGTTACGCACAGTACCATCATACCGCGTCATCACAGACTCCATGGCCTTGACGAGACGACGCTGAATGTAGCCCGTCTCGGCAGTCTTGACGGCCGTATCGATCAAACCTTCACGACCACCCATAGCGTGGAAGAAAAACTCCTGCGGCGTCAGACCCTTCAAGTACGAGTTTTCGACGAAACCTCGACTCTCCGGACCCAGATCATCCTTGCCGTAGTGCGGGAGCGTACGACGGTTGAAACCGTACGGAATACGCTTGCCTTCAACGTTTTGCTGGCCCACACAGGCGATAATCTGCGAGATGTTGATGAACGAGCCCTTGGAGCCGGACGTCACCGTAGCCTTAATGTTGTTGGTCTCGTCCAAACTGCCCTGGGCCTCACGACCAGCTTGGTCACGAGCCGTGTTCAGCACCTTGTTCACGTACTGCTCGAACGACTCGACCATGGTACGACCCGGCTGGCGCTCCAGCTTACCCTTCTGGCCCTGCTGCACCAAATCGTGCACCTGCACCTTGGCCTGTGTGATGATATCGACGATCGTCTTCAGTGTGCTGACATCGGCAATCGTGTCACTCACACCGACCGTGAAACTACGGTGGACGAGCCAGTTGTTCACCAACTTCTGGGTCGCACCAAGGAAGTAACGCGCTTCTTCGGGGCCCTTTTCGAGCATGATCATGTGGACGAGACCACCGGCTGACGAACCAATGACCTTCTTGTCAATAATACCAGCCAGCAGCTCACCACGCTGGACGATCACACGCGAGTCCACCGGCGCGAGGGCCGTGAACTTCTCGCCGTTCTTGTGGGTCGTCGAGAAGCCGTTAAAGTTGATCGGCGGCAGGATCTTCGAGAACAACTGCTTGCCCGTCCAGATGGGTCGGTACTTGCCCAGCTCTCCCTTTTTCGGCACCAAGATAGCCGGTGCCGGCACCCGGCCATCCCACGAAAGCACCCACATGAGCAGCCCCATGGTAATATCCTTCTCGACGAACACGTCACGCTTGGTGAACTTCTGCACACCGAGCAACGAGTCCTGCACAATACCCATGACGGGACGGTTGCTCTGCGGCGTGATGATCACCTTATGCACCATCATCATCTCCTGGGCCTCCGCACGCGCGGTCAACGACTGCGGCACGTGCAAGTTCATCTCATCGCCATCGAAATCGGCGTTGTACGGTGCCGTGACGGACAAGTTCAGTCGGAACGTCGACCAGTCAAACACTTTGACGCGATGGGCCATGATGGACATCTTGTGGAGCGACGGCTGACGGTTGAACAGCACGAGATCGTCGTCCTTCAAGTGGCGCTCGACGATCCAGCCGCACTTGAGCGCGAGGTCCGACTTGTTCTTGATGTATCGCAGATCGATACGGTTGCCGTCCTCGCGGATAATGTACTTGGCGCCGGGGTGCTCCAGCGGTCCGTTCGAGATGAGCTGGTGCATGTAGTTCATATTGAACGGCGTCACGCGCTCGGGCACCGTGAGGTTCATGGCAATGGATCGCGGCACGCCGACCTGGTCAATCTCGAGGTTCGGGTCGGCCGTGATGACCGTACGTGCCGAAAAGTCGACACGCTTGCCCATGAGGTTGCCTCGGATGCGGCCTTCCTTGCCGCGGAGGCGCTGGCGCAGCGTCTTGAGCGGCTTGCCCGAGCGCTGCTGCGCCTGCGGGAGCCCGGCCTGCTCGTTGTTGAGGAACGTGCTCAAGTGGAACTGCAGCAGCTGCTCAAACTGCTCGATAATGTGCGACGGCTCACCTTTGCGCACGCAGTTGAGCAGCGCCAAGTTGGCCTTGACGATGGACGCGAGGTTGTGCGTGAGGTCGTCTTCGCCGCGCGCCATGCCGTCGAGCGCCACGGACGGGCGCACGTGCGGCGGCGGCACGGGCATGAGCGTGAGCAGCAGCCAGTCCGGGCGCGACCAGCGCGGGTCCAGGCCGAGCGCGAAGCAGTCCTTGTCCGAGATGTTCTTGAAGATCGAGAGCACCTTGGCGGCCGGGAGGTTCTGCTTGCGGTCGCCCGAGCCGGGCACGTCCTCCATCTGCTCGGGGAACTCGACGAGGATCTTGATGCCCTGGCGGCGGTACTTGGGCTGGAGCCCGCCGCAGCCGCCGTGGCCGCCCTCCTTGGGCTTGTTCTTGTCGGCGTCGAGCCCGCCCTGGAGACCAATGTTGAGGTCCTCGCGCATCTTCTCCATGTCGGCCTCCTCGCCGTACTCGCACATGGTCTTGTTGCCGCAGATCTCGTACACGGCCTTGAGGCGGCGCTTGCCGTTCTTGATGCGCATGGCCGCGCGGAACCGGTGGTCGCGCTCGTCGCTCAGCACCTTGGAGCAGTGGAAGCACACCGAGCGCAAGATCTTTAAGACCTCCTTGATGAACCCGAGGTGGAACATGGGCCGCGCGAGCTCAATGTGCCCAAAGTGGCCCGGGCAGTCGTTCACTTTGCCGCCCGAGCCGCTGTACGTGCAGTCGCAGGTCTTGCAGCGCGCGCGGAAGTCGCACGTGCCCATGCGCGGGTCGCCGATGCCGCCGATGACCGGGTGGCCGTTGATATACGTCTCCGGGCGCGAGATGCCGTCGGGCACGATGCGGTCGTTCACTTTGGTCTGCTTGGTCACCGACATGGCGCGCACCTCCTCGGGAGAGAACACGCCGAACTGGAGGTACTTGACGCGCCGCAGGCGCGCGCTCGAGTACGAGAACTGCGCCGACGACATGGTTAACTGGTGTTTTTTGTTCCCGGGCGCGGAGGCGGAGGGGAGCAGAGAGCGAGACTCTCCTCTGTGCTGAAGTGTGCCGCGCGGTGTCGCGACCCCAAAGACTGGCTTTGGGTGGGTGGCAAGTGACCCGAACAACGCACGTTCACAAGTGAGCAAAGGGCGGAGGGGGGAGCGAGCAGAGGGGGAGCGAGGGGGGAGCGAGGGGGGAGCGGAGCGAAGAGCAAAAAGACAGCAGTGGAGAACCCGCACAACGAACGAGTGGGAGGCGGGGCGATGTAGAGGGGTGGGGCGACGTCCCACTTTATCGTTTGATTGGTCAAATACCAACGAACAAGTCAAACCATTGGCTTAAAATAGTTGCCAATCCTGTGCCGTTACATGGGGAACAAGGATTATGATTGGTAGATATTCTCTCTATAATTCTCGTTTTTGAACCCATCTCCACGATCAGCGCCGCTCGCCCTCGTCGAAGTAGATCACGCACGACTCGCTGCCGTCCTCTTGGTCGTCGCCCTCTTCGCTCATGCAGTCGTCCGACGACACGTCGCTGCGGTCCGTGTCCAGCATCGGCGTCCGGAGGTTCGTGCGCGAAAAAAACCCTGGATCCAGCGACTTGAGCATCGAGCGGGGCGATGCCGGTTGGGGTCGCGGTCTCCGCTCGCTTGGGCGCGAGTGCAGCGTGGGCTTGAACGTGCAGTCCCGCAGGTGGATCGCGTCCCACACTTGGCGCTCGCGCGTGAGCTGCTGCTCGCGGTCTTCGGCCCACTTGGTGCTTTTCTCAAAGAACGAGCGATTCGTCCGTTGCCGTTGTTGCCGTTGCTGTGGAGAGGAGGCGTCGTTGGCATCTTCTCCTTCGCCATCGTCATCTCGTGTGTCACCATCCAGGGGACCCCACGCGGCGCGATACTGCGGGTTGCGGAACGCCAGTGCCGCGGCCTCCTCGGCCTCTCGACGCTCTCGTTCCTCTTGGCATCGCTGCTCCTTGCGCGCCAGCCACCGACGCTGGCGCTCGTAGATATCCGCCGCCTGAGTCGAACTGATCGCCATGTGGACTTCCGGAGAGTCGTCTTCCTCGGGTTGGCGACAACACGGACACTTGCGGTGGTGTCGCTCTTTGTCTTTCGATCGAACTTTGTCCACGAGCGAGCGGCTCTTGGAGCTGAGCTTCTGAGATGTCTGTACAGGTCCGGACCATCAGGGTCAGCAAAGGTCTCCGTGGCACACTGTCACGAAGTGGACGCTCTCACCTGCATTTCCTTGAGCTGCAGCGCGCGGTGCTGTGCCATTTCTGCGCGCTTACTGCGATACAGCTCCCCAATCTCTGCTAGCCGCTGGATCGCTGCATCTACGGTCTCTTTCGATTTCGTTCGCCTGGGCGAGTGTTGCTGGTCCAGCTCACTTGGTTGTTGTGGCTGACGTTTGGACAATTGGTGGAGTCTCTCGTGGACCGGGTCGGCGCGGTCTCGCACTAGTTTGCTCGAGTGCGGAGCAAGCCGAGGCTTGAAGCCGGCGCCTCCAGCAGAGCGTTTTGCGGCCTCGATCTGACGTTCTTCCTGTTGATATTCGTAGATGAGACCGAGCAGATGGAGTCGGTCTTCTACTTTGCACTGCGCGAGGTCGTCGACGCGGTTGAGACTCATGCGACGAGAGGCCCGAGAAACTTGAGGCGCACTGGTGACTTCCTCGACTTCGCGTCGCCGCTCGGCCTGTCGCAGCTCCTCCAGCTTGAGCTTCTTCTCGTGCTCCCACGCGTGCAGATGATGAACGCTTCGATGGATACGCTTGGAACGCTGGGGAGGAGCAATCAAACGGTGAGTGCGTGAAGGTAACCCAGCCGGTGCACAGCACGGCGCACAGTACCTGATTGATGGCGGGGGCAAGCTTGAGATCCTCCTGGGTCTTCTCGTCGACGGCCGCCTGGATCTGCTCTTTGTTGAGCTTGTTCTTCCTCATGTAATAGCGCAAGCGCGCCTGGAAGTCAGGCTCGAAGTGGAGGCTCTGGCGCAGCATGCGCTCGGAGTTTCGACTCGCGCGCACTTGCGGCTGTGGTTCCTTATCAGCTAGATTCTCCTGTCGGTCAGCTCGTCGCGGGACCTGGTTGGGTCGCACGGCCTCAGCTTGGACCATCGGTGGGGCCGGTCTTTCCGGGGGATCGGCGATGAACTCCTGGAGGATCTGCTTGAGCGCGAACACCTCTTCAAGCGTGTCTATCGGATCCCCGGGGCAAAACGTCTTGCCGTGAGTGGAAGGGATTTACCTGCAAGTCGTGCGATGTACCGGACGTACCGTGGAACTTGCGCTCGACCATCGCGTTCGCGTCGTCTGCCAGCTCTGTCTCACGCCCGCTGCGCGTCGTGGCATGTTCCGCATCCGCCGGGAAGAGGCGCCTCATGAGCCTTGTTCTCTATGCCTATATGTGCCGGCGGCGTGGAGGACACGTTACGATGGGGGTCGTCGGCATTGCAATGCCGGACGTCGCAGCATCGAAGCCACTCCCAAGTATTTTTGACCTTGAAGTCGGTCAACTGAGACTGAGGCTGAGCCGAACTTGATCTGATCCCAACAGCTCCAAAGGGATCTTTCGCAATCACACGCGGCAGGTTCCTATCAGCATCATGGCGAAACCACGTGCAGGATCAGCGCCCACGCAGGCGGCGGGCGCGCGCGGCGCGCTTTCGTGGGACAAGTTCGAGGAGCACGCGAAAGTGGCCTACGTGGCCAACGCCACCGGCTCGCGCTTCTTCTTCAAAACGTCAACGAGCGTCCGTGGCGCGAACGCCAAAGCCAAGCCGTCGGTGCGGCTCGTCGCGCGCGTCTCGACGCACCGCAAGACCGCTACCGAGCTCACGCACCACACGAGCACGTTCCGCAGCGGTAGCAGCGACAGCCTCGCGCGTGTCACGCGGCTGCTTCGCTTCGCCATGCAGGAAGTGCTAGGCCCCATGCGGTCCCAGGGCATTATGAGCCCGCGCCTGGCGCCGTCGCTGCTCGGCGCCGCGGGACTCCCCAGCCTCGACGCGCTATCGCCCACGAATGCCGCCAAGAAGGACGGCGACAAGACAAAGAAGAAGAAGAAGAAGGCCCAGAAATAGGGAGAAGTAAGGTTTCTTGTGGTTTGCTTTATCACACTGATTTTTCCACACAGAGTTAGCCCAAGATGTCGCGCATGTATACGGGTGTTTTGATGCCGCTCGTGTAGCCTTCGTTGAAGCGGTATCGCACACTTGCACGTCGCTTCGCCGCGCAGGATGAGTCGCCATCGCCCTCGATGCCCTCCATGGGCGTGGCACCGCTCGAAGCGTCTTGCGGTTGGTGCTGATTCTTGAACACCTCTTTCGCTTCGGCGTCGCGTTTCCGCTTGGCCTCGCGGTGCGCGAACGCGAACGGATTGCGCTTGCGGATAGCCTCCATCTTGGCGGCTTCTTGCTCGTCTGTGGAATCAGCCCAGAGACAACGCAGCTTTGTTAGTGCATGGTGTCTCAGATGTTGTCAGTCAGTCCCTCGCAAACGACGAACCGGTGAGCACTGGCAGCACAAACTGCTGTGCCGCCTCCGAGAGTTGGTCGCTGACGCTGATGGCCGGTTTCTTTTTCGTCGCGCTTGCTGTCGCTGCAGCGGCGGCCGCACCACCCTTGCCGCGACCGCTCCTCGCGCCCAGCTTAGCCATTTCGTTCGCCTCAGTCTTGCGCATTTGCTCGAGCTCGACTTCGCGCGTGATCATCTTGCGCACCGCGAGCGGAACCATCGGGCCACGCGCGACCAACTGCCCGTGGTTGTCCGGATCGCGGAACTCAACGACTTCGTGGATGGGTCTGATCAACAAGCAAAGCACGTCAGAGGGTTACCATCATACCCAGAGATGGACGCCCAACACCACAGCCTGGTCACGTACGGTTCCAAGACGTAATCCTCTGAGCCGTCGGGCATGTACTTGGGCCGGAATGACAGGCCGAGTGTCGACATGAGCTCGATCAGACGCGAGATCTTGGCTTTTTCGTCCTCGGATTGCATGTTTGCCGTCAAGTGGCGCACATTGGGCGATAGTGTCGCGAGCAACCACGGCACCACGTCCACGACGAGCACGTCGGCGCTGCTCCGCATGCTCTGCTGCATGTGCGAGTTCTCGACAAACGCCTGGAGAATGTTGCGCGTCTTGTCGTGCTTTTTGGAAGCGTCCGCGTGGGTCTTAGGGTACTCGACGCGACGCCGAGAGCTCGTGCAGCACGCCAAGTGGACGGCGCGCGCTGCGAACGGGATGTACGGCATCAGCGAGAACTGCTGGTCGGCACGCACCGCAGTGTCCCACGAATCGGCGAGCCCCATCCACTCGAACGCGTCGCAGATCTTGCTCATCGTGGGGTCGTTGAAGATCATCTTGGGCAGGTTCTCATCAAGTGCGTTGACCAAGAGCGAGTAGTTGCCGAGCCCGTGTGACGCTTCGTCGATCTGATCCAGGATAGCTTGCGACATCACCGACGATGCTTTGGCCTTGGCGGTCTGGTAGAAAACCATATCCATCGTCTCGAAGACCGTGCGACTGTAGTCTTTCTGGCCGACGAGACCAGCGGCCACAGCTGCAGACGTGATGTGCTTGGTCTGCGCACTCTGGAACTGCAGCGCGTTCACACAGTAGCGAACGTCATTGCCGCCGCTCGTACAGAGCGCTGCGAGTGCGCCCGTCGTGCTCTTGAGGCCTTCGTCACGACAGATGACTTTCAGTCGGCTCACAAGCCGCTGTGAGTTTGGGGTGTCGAGCACGAAGATCTTGGCGAGCTTGCGCAGCGGGCGCAGCACAGACGCGTACTGATCGTTACAGATGCAGATTAGCGGTCGTGTGAGCGGGTGCTTGTCACTGCGGCGGCTAGTCGACTTCTTCCCGTCCTTGGATGGCACGTGGAGCGGTGCCGAGACAATCTCTTGGATCGCTGCGATCGCAGATTTCCCGTCGCCGCCGTTCATCGCACCGTCGATTTCGTCCAGAATGATACAGTTGGGCTTGTTGTCGCCCCAAATGGACTGCATCTCCATCGCGTTGATGATCTACACGAGTCAGCACAAATCCAACTCAGTACCCACGTATTCTGCCTCGCAGTACGCCACACGTCTACTGTACCTTGTTCTTTAGGACGCCACTCGTGCGATCGTCACTGGCGTTGACTTCAATCGGATTGTACCCGGCGTGGCGAGCGACGATGTTTGCCAGCGTGGTCTTTCCGGCTCCGGGCGGTCCGCAGATCAGAATGATCTTTTCTCGTGGCCGCAGATCGTTCTCGTCGGCCTTGGCCTCGTCTTTTTCGAACCCACCATTCTTCCACTTCGAGCCTGAAGCATTGCCGAAGCCGTTGCTCCTGTTGTTGGTGGTGTTGAAACTCTCAAGTTCTGTCCACGTCGGCTGGTACGCCTTCTTCCCGGGGAACACGAACTTGTCCCACTGCTTGATCCACGCGAGCACCTCACGGTTCGTTTTCTCGTCACTGAGGAGATCCACGAAGCGCTGCGGCTTGTACTTGTCTAGCCAGAGCGTGGTGTCTCGGTTAGATGCAGTGCTCGCGCGGGGCGAAGGAGCTGATGCCTTGAACGAATCTGCTCTCACGGCCGCTTCGATTTGTCGCTGTTGGATTCAAGCGCAACACGCAAACAGCCCTCCAGGATTAGGTATGGTCACTATCAGAAACAACGCAATCACGTACCTTTTCCAGCACGTCCATGAGCTCCGCAATGGGGATGAGGGAATCGGTAGCCACACTCGGCGGCGGCGGTCGTCGGGGCTCCATCATCGGGATGCGCTTCCGCAGAAAGCGCCGCTCGCCCGACGGCAGCACGATCGTCATCGAGTCCGAGTCTATCGGCGGGCGCACCAGCAGGTACTGCGCGGTCGTCGCGTCGAGCTTGCTCGCCTTCTCCTTGCGCGCGACGTAGTCGTCCATCATCTCCGTGTCCGGAAATGGTTCCTCGCCCTCGGTCTCGCCCAGCGCCGCGGCGCACCGATCCAGCACGGACTGCACGCGGTCGTAGCCGCTCTTCTGCGTCTGCGTGGCCGCGAAGCGGTCGTCCAGGTTCACGGTCACGTCCTGCGAGCCAACGGCCGGCGTGGGCGCGGCGGCGGCGGCGGGCTGCTGCCGCTTGCGCTCGGCCGCGTCCAGCGCACGCAGCTCCTCCTCGGCGGCCTCCATCTCGTGCGCGTGCATCTCCTCCCACTCGTCCATCTCCTGCATCTCCTGCTCGAACGCATAGATCTCGTCGTCGTCCATCGGTGCCGCCATCGCTGCCTACTGTGCCGCTGTTCCAGCGTCGCGAGCTCCGTGTTGCTTGCGCTCCTGGCTCGCGCGCGAAGAGGTCTCGTCTGAAAATGCCGCGAAGATGTGGGATTGGGTGAAAATCATCATGACTACTGGGTAGTCATTCACTCATAGGATCGTGCGACCTTCGTGCGACACGGCAACCAGTCAGCTTCAAGGGCGAAGAGGGAACTTTTTCGGCACAACACGAAGAGAGCCGACGGCATCGCCAAGCAAGCGCCTTTCGATGAGCAGCAGCGCCGAGGTGGAGAAGGAAGTGGAGATGCTGGTGGTGGAGATCCGCCGCCTGGGCCGCCAGGAGGGCGACAAGTTTGGCGTCACGTTCGGCGAGCTCTTCCTGGACGAGCGCTGCCAGGACATCTTCGAGGCCATCATGGGCACGCTCCGTGCCGCCAAGCGCGTCAAGAAGATCGACTACCCGGGGCAGCTGCTGCTCAAGGGCGTCAACGACAACGTCTTCATCCAGCTGCTTGTTTGAAATAATTACAGCGTGTGTTAGATATTCGTTTGGAGCTTTCCCTTCTTGTTAATCATGCCCCCAGCGTCGGCTGCGAGGTTGTTCGCCGCGGAACGCAGTCCATCGTCTGCACGAGGCTGTGGAACTCGGTGACGGCTCCGTCCAGCTCACTTTGGCATTCCATCACCATTTGAGAGCGCCTTCGCTGCGCCTCGCGCGTCTCTTCGTTCAGTAAAACCGGTTCCGTCGTCCCGAGTAGTTGGCTCAGCAGTGCCTCGGTCTGGTGGAGCACGTCTCGGCTCTTGCTTGGAGAGAACGGTAACGCAGCAAGGAGACTCGGATCGTGCGGTTTGATGGTGGTGACGATGCGGGGTGGTCGCTTCAATGGCGTTGTGTTCTGCATCTCCAGCAGCTTTGCTTCGTACGCTTTCAGCCGGTCTTCGTATTCCAAAATCCTGTCGTTCGCGCGTCGCAACTGTCCATTGCATCGTTTATCAGACCTGCGTTAGCCAAAACGCGAGATAATGCTGCGTGAAAGTATTTCTCGTACCTGCTCTGTGAGTTTCTCATTCGCGTGTTGCTGCGCGGAAGGCAGAAACCATACAAAGAGCGTAATGGCGTTAAGTGAGTTGTCACAGCACACCGGATCGTGTAGACAAGTGCTGCATACCAATGCGCAGAGACGCGCTTCACTATCGAGCGTTGACCAGGTCGCTTGCGGCAAGTCCGCGGAACCGATGAACTTTCGCTGCCGTTTCCATCGCCGCCGCCGTACCCGGTGGTCGATCATTCGATCACTGTCACGCACCGAAGAGTCAGCCACCGCTTTCTTCCAAACATGTCTTCTCAGATACGAAACGAAACTACAAATATGTGCGCACCTTTGGCATGCCACTTCGGTGTCAATGTCCTCGTGAGAGGATGCATACGTCCACCCATTGCCGTCCGTCTTGCTGGTCACAGCGATGTGCCAATCGCTCGTCCATATCCATTCGCAGGACGGCAACTCCACCTACACAACAGCGCACAGTACGGAGCCTTGAGTGTTGGACACTTTCTTACTGTCTAGGCTCAGCCGACGTCACACTCACCGCATCAAAACCGCACGGCTGCCCATTTCTCCTCGTCAACTGCACCATAGCGCCGCTCTCCTCGTCCCAACGCAGCGCGTCCAGCTGCTGGCGCTCGAAGAGCTCGTCCTCTTCGGCCGGTAACGATGCGTGCGCTCGCTTCCCACACGCGCCACACGACGCGCTCGCCACGAGCTCCTGCTGATATCGCCCCACGAGCCGCTCGAGCGCCGCCACCTCCCTACCACAACATCATACCCCGTACCCGCGTTTGTATCCCCTCCACAGATGACTGAGCACCACAGAAACGCGTACCGTTCGAGCAGCGCGCACTTGCAGGCGCCGCGCGGGTCGCTCATCGCGTGTCTGCCTTAGAAAACCAACGAGAGAGTGGATACGCTCGCCCGTTTCTCCCGCGAGGTCCCTCCTGTTCTCATGCAACGAGTTGAAGAAAGCATTGACGTCCGGACCGGCTACTGCGAACCTATATCTCTTAGTTCTCTACTATATTGAGTTAGTTTAGTCTACTCGTATTTACCCTTTTTACGAAATCTTACGGCCCACGCCGTTTCGCGCCAATGGTTTCCCCGCTCCACTCAGTCGGTCGACTGTGACTGGAGACTGGCGACCAACCTGCTTCTATTGCTCAGTTCCCAATTCGACGAGCGACGCCGACGCCCACAACGACGGCTGTACGTGTGACTCTGTGTGTGTGCATATCAACGGTCTTCAGGTGATTATACAATCTAGATGACGAGTCTGAGGACGAAGGCAGGCTTATTGCAATGCGTTCTGCAGCGCTCCGAGCCGCGCCGGACTCCCGTCGTGAAGAATATTTCGAGGCATTTGTATGATGAGACCCATTCGATTCGACTGCACGTGTGCGTATGCGACTGCATTTTGTATATGTGCGTGTACGGGGGATTTGAAGGCAACGCTTTCAATGATGCTACAAAAATATTTGCTACTCTTGATCACTAATGACGACATCCAAATCACCAAGATCGCTGAGAAAGCTCGAATCCCCCCATATCGATTGAACATGCCTATTTGACAGAGCAATGACGAGACTATAGTATAGGGACATCTGACACAGGGGAGCCGGGGTCTGCACTGTAGTGGTGTGGGCCCTTTTCCCTTGCATGTTGATTATGCTAGCGGAATCTCATTACCTGAGCTCTATCGAATGCGTTTATTCCACCCAACCAAAGCGTCAAATTCTCGCTGCTGCTCCCCATGGGCGTGCGAGGCCAAGTCTTTGGGAGACGAACTCTCTTTCAGCTATGCCAGTGCAACAGTGCGAAACTCTCTCTTCGACGTGTCGGGGAGCGGTCGCAGCGATGTGATCGGTCAAACTACTCGCTGGAAGCTGTACATTCCTAAACTTTCCTCCAGAAATACAAAAAGCAATTCAGACTTCCTCATGTCGTTCCTTCCGTCACCTATTTCGAGCTTTATCACCACTGCGAGGTTTGAGGCTCTTGCTTTCACCCACAACCGCAGGTAATGAGGCGCTAGAGATGAATGTCCGTGCCACGCATCAGCGCGCGCCGAACCGAAGCAACAACAGCAACAACGGCGAGTTGCCGCCTGTGGCCAATGCCTTCTCTGGCGATAAACCAAAGAAACCCACCGCGCCGTCACGAGGCGGGAGCCTGCGCATCGGCAAAGTGATCACGGTACGGAACGTCATGCGTCTAAAAGCTACCCGGTACTATAGTAGATGGACAGCGTCAGCTCACGCTCTGCATAGGACGCGCGTGCTGTGGTTCAACCAGGCACTTTCCACAACGACGACGGACCCACGTACACTGCGTTCTCGTCCACGCTCGCTGGGCCAACTTCTTTACAGAGCCGCTTTGTGGACGGAGACGAGACACGCGTCCAGGATGAAATGATCGAGATGCTCACAGTGCGACTGGCGAAGAAGGAGAAAGAGACAGAGCTCTTACGGCGCCAGCAGGACGCCTTTGAGGGTCAACGAAACCAGCTCGAGTTGCGGGTTGCGGAGCTTGAGCGTGAACTAACTGGGACAAGGGCAGACCTCTCATCACAGCTAGTGCTGGTCCAGCACGAGGCTGAGCAAGTTCGATTGCAAGCTGAGCGGGTACGCCTCCTAATGGCCACACCTCATAATGCAATCTCATGCTAACTCGATCTCGAATGCCTTCACTGGTACAGTTTCGCAACGAGGCAGAGGCGCAACGAGCCTCGCTTCATGAGCTGCGGCGCCAGCGTGAACGCGACGCTGAGCTCATGAGGGCAAAAGAACTGCAGCTTCAGCGTCAGGCAGACGACCTCCGACATGAGCTGGCGATCCAGAAGTCCGAGAAGCGATCTCTGGAAGGCCGCGTCAGCTCTGGAAATCAACAGCTCGAAACACTACAAGAGCGAGTCGACGATTCTGAAGCGCACCTATCCGCACTGGAAGCGTCGTTGGCTCGTGCAGAGGAATCTGCGCATGAGCTGGTTCAGGTTCGAGCAAACTCGTTGAACTTTTACCTTCATGACAGCCGTCTGATGTCTTTGCATTTTCCCACAGCAACTTGAGGCGTCTCGCGCGGCCCTCGTGTGCCAAGAAGAAGAGAAGAGGGTATTCAATCAGGAGAAGCAGGCTCTAGAGGAGAAACTGCAACAACTATCGCGGGTACGTGCATTGAACCTCCACGAAGCTTTGGATATAGCTGACAATTCATCTGTGGCGTAGAGTCTCCGAGAGCTGACGACCCGTGCGGGCGACGCCGAGCGCCGCAGAAGTGATCTGACGCAGGCGGAGACGAACTTGACCAAGCAGCTCACGCAGATGCATCGCGAGAACGAGGAGCTCAAAGCTCGTAACGGGCAGCTATTGGCACAGACCAAACAACAACACGCGCGAGTGGCGGGCTTGGAGTCCGGCAAGGCCGCGTGTGACGCCAAGCTGAAGGACGCGAGCGAAGAAGTGGCCCAGGCTCGCAAGCGGCTTCGTGAGCACCAATTTCGGATTCAGCAGCTACAGGAGGAGATCCAGTTCCTCACCAAAAAGAAGACCACGACTGGAACACAGGCGAAGACTGCGGCGGCACCAACGACCACGAGTGCGACGCCTCTGCGAAAAGCAGCCACAACTACCGCTAGTATGGCGGCAACTGGTGCGAACACTGCGGAAGAGACAGCACAAACTGGCGCTAGCGACAGTGTTCCGTCGTGGATGCGCGACTGATGTAAACAGCGTTCTCACATCCACAGTACTTCTGTTGCTTCTATTACCTCTGGACGGCGCACTCCTCTCTCTTTGTGTCTTTCGTCCGCTAGTGTGCCGGGGAGACCACATTTCTTCTCTTGGCGTCGCCACCAAGCGCGTCCAGCACGCGCGCTTTCGCCTCGAGGCCGCCCTCCGCGCGCACTCGCTTCTTCTTCTTTTGCTGTTCCTCCTCCGTCATCGGCGCGGCAGCGGCGGCCGCGCGCAAGCGACGCGTCTGGTCGTTCAGCAGCGGCTGACTCAGCTTCTTCGCGTGGAAAAAGTCGCGCACGCAGAAGAGCGTCACGGTCTCGCCATAATCTATTCAAAGTAGGATTTGTTGTTAGCTTCAGGCTCCACGTCATCGCGCCACACCCCAGGGATACGTACACAGCACGCTAGACTCCTTGAACTCATGCTTGAACACGGGCTTGCGCGCCTTTCGCAGCGGCTGCACGATCGCATCCACCGGCCCCGACTCGGCCGCCACCTTGATCTTCGGCTTGGATTCCACAGCTTTGCTGTGCACCGCGCACGCCTGGTCCATGCGCACACAGCAGCGCTTACACGCGAGGTTCGAGCACGCTGTTCGGTTCACATCGATGTCAGCGCCAGGCCGCCCACTACACCACAATACACACACCCTGCTCACATGAACGCACCTTTCACTTTGCGTCCAGAGCACAGCGCGCACTTGTTCTCGTCGCGCGGCGCGTTCTCGGTCTCGGCCGCCGAGGAGCCGGCGTCGTCCTCGCTCGCGCTCAAGGAGGCCGCGAGCGCCGCTGCCGCCGCCGCCGCCGGTGTACCGCGCTGCACGATGCGGACCTCAAATTCCTCCTCGCTGGTCGTCGCCGCGTCGTGCTCCTCGGTCTCCATCTCGTCCGCCTCGGACGCCGTCTCGCCCACGGTCTCCGCGCGCTCCGCGTCCTCCTGCTGCGGCGTCGGTCGCTTGGTCGCCATACTCTCGCCTGCGTGAGAAGAACTCCCGCCAAAATGAGGGTCGTCCTCCCTTCCCTAGTGCATACGAGGTCACTATCACATAGCAGAGGTTTGCGGGTTTCGTGCCCGTAACGGGTTTGACGATCCGGTTTCAAACCCATTTACGCAGCGCGCAACGTAAGCCCGTTTCCCTCCCCCTCTGTTGTTCGAGCAGGCTTGAAGCACAAGCGAAGAGAGGAAGACGGAAGAACCGTCGAGATGGTGCTGCTCCACGTCAAGACGACCGCCGGCAAGAAGTTCTCGGTGGAGATCGCGCTCGCGAGCAGTGTGGCCGAGTGCAAGACGGCGCTCGTGGCCGAGACCGAGGTGCCGGAGCCGCAGCAGCGGCTCATCTTCAAGGGCAAGGTGCTCAAGGACGACCAGACGCTCGAGAGCTACGGTGCGGTGTTTCTCACTCTCCGCGTCTCGACCCGCGGGGTGGGTCAATGGCTGACGTGGCATCTGGTTGTGTAGGCATCGCGGCGGAGGACACGCTCTACTTTGTGCGCGGCTCGGCGGGTCCGCGCGCGCCCGCAGCCGCGGCCCCCGCTGCGGCTGCGACGCCGTCAACGACGCCCGCGCCTTCTACGACTCCTGCGGCAGCTGCGCCGGCTGCTGCGAGTCCGTTCGGTTCCCCGCTGTTCGCACCACCGGCGCCTGCGGGCGGTGCCGCCGCGAATCCGTTCGGCAACATGTTTGGTGCCGGCGCGGCAGGCGCGCCCGGCATGCCGAACATGGCGGCGATGCAGCAGCAGCTCATGCAGAACCCCGACATGATGCGCCAGATGATGGAGTCGCCGATTATGCAGAGCGTGATGAACAACCCGGAGATCATGCGGTCGATGATGCAGAGCAACCCGGCGATCCAGCAGCTGCTCGAGCAGAACCCGCAGCTCAACCACATCATGAACGACCCGGAGCTGCTGCGGCAGAGCATGGAGGCCATGCGCAACCCGGCGGCGATGCGCGAGATGATGCGAAGCCAGGACACGGCGCTGCGAAACATTGAGAGCCACCCGGAGGGCTTCAACGCGCTGCGCCGCATGTACCACGATGTCCAGGAGCCGCTGCTCGACGCCGCGGCAAGCGGAACGCGCGCGCCGTCGGCGGCGTTCACGATGCCCGGTGTCGCCGGATCTGCTACTGCCGGCTCCACGCAGCCCGCAAGTGGAGCGGCTGCTCCGTCCACAACACCTGCGGCGCCTGCGAACCCGTGGGCGACGCCGGCGACTGGTGCGTTAGCGTTTCATGGCACGTCGTGGGTTTGGTTGAGGCTGACGTGAACGTTTTCCAATAGGTGCTGCTGCCTCAAATCCTTGGGCGATGCCGGCATTCGGCGCTGGTGCTGCTGGAGCTCCTGGTGCTGCTGGCGCTGGCGCTGGCGCGCTCGACCCGTTCGGCGCCGGTCTCAACGCCGGAGCGGCGAACCCTCAGCTCATGGCGCAGCTTCTCCAGAGCCCGCTCATGCAGCCCATGCTCGAGCAGGTCGCGAGCAACCCACAACTGTTCATGTCGCAGATGGAGCAAATGAACCCGCAAATGGCCGCGACGCTGAACGCGAACCCGCAGATGCGGGAGATGATGATGAACCCGGACTTTCTGCGGTCCATGCTGAATCCGCAGAACATCCAGGCCATGATGCAGATGCAGAGCGCCATGCAGCAGCTCCAGGGATCGGGGCTCATGGGAAGGTACGCTTTTTTGTTGTCGTGTGCAAGTGCGATGCAAAGACACGATGGCTGACTCGGTGTTTTGCTTGTATTTTTGAAGCCTGCCCGGCATGAACTTTGGAGGCGCGGCTGGTGCTGCTCCTGGTGGCGCCGCTGGCGGCGCATCATCCGTGAACGGTCTCGACTTTGGCGCGCTCTTTGGCGGTGGGCTCGGCGGCTTTGGCGCGCCGGCGGCCGCGGCCGCGCCCGTCGCGAACCCGGAGGAAGCGTACGCGTCGCAGCTCTCGCAGCTCGTGGACATGGGCTTTTCGAACCGCGAGCAGAACATCCGCGCGCTCCAGGCCACGCAGGGCAACGTCCACGCGGCGGTCGAGCGGTTGCTGAGCGGCGCCATCTAAGCACGCACCCCGTGCTCCGGTGTGTGCACGCACGCAAACCGCTCCGCCGCGTAACCTATGTAGTAGAGATGTCCCCCAACCTTCGTCCGGTTTCTTCTTCCATTAGGCGGAGTGCCCATTTCGTTCCGTTTGGATTGGTTGAACTCACTTTAGTGACTACATAGTGACAGCGGCAACCGTGCCGAGTCGGAAATTTGAAAAAATTTGCGCTTTGAGGGAATGCTGGACGCGGCCGAGCTGCGGCGCGCGAGCGCGTCGGACGCCGGCGCCGTGGCGCAGTACCTGCGCACGATCGACAGCGACGAGGTGTGTCTATCGCCGGTGGCCTGAGGCGGGTGGCTTTATCGTGTATTGCGGTCTAACTGTATATTCTGTGTGGTAGCTCGACGCGCTGTTGGACGCGTTCGCGGACGCCGAGCGCAAGAAGAGCGGCAGTACCGACGCCGAGGGCGAGCGCGACGCGCGCGAGTGGCACGCGCTGGTCCACGTGCTGCTGCGCACGCGCGCGACGCGGCAGCGCACGGCCACGCGCGTGCTCCAGTCGCTCTGGCGCGGCCTCGCCAGCGAGATGGACGCACTGCGCTGGGTCTCGGAGATCAGCCTCGCGTACATGGCGTCGCTCGCCGACGGCGAGACCGCCGCAGTCGCGGCGGAGCTGCGCGTCGTGCTCCAGATCGCTCTCCAGTTTGTGCGCGACGCCATGGCCGCCCCGGCCGCGGGGAGCAAGAAGGTGCTGCCGCAGCTGCTCGCGCTCGTGCCCGTGCTGCTCCACTTGCTGGTGGAGGCGGCCACGCGGGGCAACAGCGGCGGCGCGAATACGACGCAAGTGGCGGCGGCCGAAGGCGACGAGAACGGGGCAAATGCGGCCATGTCGATCGTCTACGAGGTTAGCTGCGCTCGTCTGGGGATTGTGTTGGAGGTGACCATTCTTAACGTTTTCACGTTGTATTACACGGTGCCACAGCACGTCGTCCAGCTGCTCGAGCTGCCGTGGGACGCGCGGTCGGTGCCGTATCTGCTGGAGCTGCTGCGCGAACACACGATGCTGGTGTCGCCGGCGGGCTGGACGCAGCTGCGGGTACGTACTGCTCTGGTCGGGTCGCCCTTATATATCCAGGACCTCACGAATTTGGATACGTGCTCAGCAAAGCGTTGAGCAGCTCATCACGCCGACCGCCGTCTCCGACGTGCCGATGGACGGTGTTATTCCACTCGTGCGGGAGTGTTTGCTGCTGGCCGCCTCGCGTTCCGACGCGGCGCGAGGCGAGGCCGCCGCGTGGGTCAACGTCGCGCGGAGTCTTCTCCGTCGACTGCCCACCCACATGCGTCAAGAAAGCGAGTTCAACGTACAGATGGTAGGACGCCTTACATGGATTTTCAGTTTGACGATGCCGAACTCACACTGTGTGCTTGTATGCCAGTCGCTTCACCAATACCCAGCGCTCGCGAGCCTCATCTGCGATGTTCTGCTCGCCGTCACAGCCGAAGAAGACGGCACGGCGCCGAGCACGCTTCGTTTGGATGCGAGTGACGCGGTTCTGCTTCTCCACGTGATCCGTGCCTCGAAGCCACTGCTCCACCACCACCTCGTGGGGTCTGCGCTAGCCGCGTCGGCGAACGACCGCGACTCGGTCTTCAGCAAGGCACAGCGCCTTATCCTTAGCGTGATACAGCCTCATCCGCTCGTTGCGGTGGACTCCGATGCAGCGCATCCGGATAAACACGTGCGGCAAGCAGTGGCGGCCATTTTAGATTTTGGCGGGCGACAGGTCCACGCACGCGTCTGGAAGGCTCATTTGCTGCACGATCTTGCCCGCGTATGGAGCGACGCAAATCCCACTGGGACCACTCACACTTCTGGTACCATCAACGTGGGCGTGATAGTCGTGGAGATCATTTTCAGCACGGTGCGGGCAGTTTGAATGCTTCAAACGAACAGAGGGGTGTGTATTCACACTTACGTTTGCTGTGTGTGACAGGTACCGGACGTGCGCGAAGAAATCTTACAGACGCTGCTGGAGTCGTCTCGCGTCACCTCCCAGTCTGAGGTGCGTTCTTCATGTAGGTGGTCGTGTAGGAATTGTTCAGGTATTGACGTGATAGTTTCCGTTTTGTAGCTCGCCTTTGAGCAGTTGCGGCGCCTTGTAGCCAGCTACAAGAGTCTGATCGCTCCGTATCGACAACTCCTCGAAGACTGGCTAAGCACCCTTGCGAGCCTACCCCAGCACTCCAAACGCTTGATAGCAGGATTCAGCTCCGTTGCGACGCTCGTGGCAGCACTTAAAGGTGCGATAATCCTTGCGGATACCTCACTTGACCAGGCACTAATCATTTCCGTGTAGACTTCTATAACTTCTCGATGGTGCTTCTCCGGAAGCAGCTGCCATCCCCTCACGCGTCCGACCGTCAGATTGCTGTCGATGTTTGGTGTTCGTGGCTGGAGAGTGGACTCCCACTGGATGCCCAGCAAGAGGAGGAGGTGGTGCTCGCCATTAAACATGCCGTGCAGCTGAGCCAGGACCGTGGGTGGACGTTCCAGCGGCTTGAGCGCATTTTCCAAGAGCGTCGTGGCCAAACACCGACAAGCATTGAGCGTCATCCACTGCGTGAAGCATCGTTGATCGAGTTCCATCGTCTTTTTGTGTCGGCACTGAAAGAGTTTGTTGAGCCAGCAACCAACATCCACGATCGAAGCGATTCTGAACGAGAGAGTGAGGACGAAGGCGAGCTGGAGACAGAGCACACACCATCCTCCGTGCATCGTCGCCGTCAGCTGCGTCAATTCAGTGTGTCGAACTTGGACTCGAGCTACGGTCAGAACAGCTCCGTAGCCTCAGCGCTGCAACTTGGCGCGCTACTCGAGAGCGTCGTTGGATGTCTGCTTGGAGTCGAGGGCGCCATGGCCAACCAAGAGTCATCGAAACTGCCGAACCATCAGATGAAGGGCGTCCACCTTGGTCGTGACGTCGTTCGCTGGCTTGACGTCTTTGTCCAACATCGCGACGAGTGCTTCCAGTGGATCAGCAGCGGTGATGGGCACCTGCGAGTTGGCGACCCTCGCTTTGTGTGGGCGCTAGCAGCCCGCGTCAGCCTCAGCTGCACATTCTGCAATCTCTCTCTTCGCCGTCAAGTGGAGATGCATAGATTCGCTTCAGCGAAGAACCGTACGTGTGTGTGGGAACTGCTCGAATCGCAGCTGAGTATTGCTCGTCTATGGCGCAAGTTCAGCGCTACAACACCCATGGCCGACAACGTTCTTGCGCCCAAGGACAATCAACTTGACTCCAAGATCCTGCAGACCGCCGCCTCGACGCTGGGCCCATTCTCAACTGAGCTGTTGTCCGGCATCGTGGAGATTCTGAACGGTTCGGTTGCCAACAGTGGAGCATCGTTGGACGGAATCATGTTTTTGTTGGACGCGTACATCTTCAAGCTGTCGGTATCCAGGTCGCCGCAGTCTCTAACGTACGACCAAGGTGCAGCCATCTCTGCCGAACTCGAGGCACTTATCACCATGTACGCCACGGTCACGAACACCAAGTTTGATCCTGCCGTCGATGTTGCCGCCGAAGATGTGTCGGCCCCGGTCGCCGGCGTACTCTTTACGACCTACGGCGAGACGCTAGGTGCCCAATACCCCAAATCTATGCGCCATCTTGTCGTTCCGGAGACACCGACAGCGCTCACGGTAACACTAGACGCGCGCGCTGCCGAGGAAGTGCTCAGCCGCGTGTGCGTTGCTCTGTCCAAGGCAGTTCACGCGCTGGCACACAATCACCAGCTCGCCGAGGCCAATCAAAGATTGATGGCGCTTTTGCCAGCCGCATATAGTCACGAGTCATCTGGCGTTGAATCGCTGCACGTCGTGGCACTGCGGCTTCTCGGTGATGTGAAGCGGGTGATGGACGACGACGCCTACGCCAAGTTCAGACTCGCAGCAGTTGCGCTCGTACGAACGCTGTTGGAGATCTCGGCTGAGCCTGGAGTTGCGAACAGAGAAACTGCGGCGTGCGGCTCCCGTGAAGAGGACGCGAAACCAGCCCGCGCTGTAGTTGCTGACGCTGCATACGAGCTAATGTGCGATCACGTGGTAAGCCAAGCGCCGCTGCTGCGTGCTTTATTGGCGCTGAGCTTTCCGTCGGTGTCGCGGTTCGCTCGACCCGATGACGCGACCGTCGATCGCGCCGCGGCTGTGCTCAGCGCATGTGGATTCTGTGACGCTCAGACGGCAAGCAATGCACAAGCAAGTGACACGAAGACTTATCGAGAGAAGCTGAAAGAGAAGAAGAGCAAGAAGAAGAAGAAGAAGAATCAATCGGAAGACGATGTAGTGCGCGTGCGTCGCCGACGACTCCGCCAGATCAGTGATGAGGAGGACGATGAGGAGGACGACGAAGTGCAAGGAGATCAAGACGGAGATACTGTCGACATTGAACAATTCTCAGCTCCTATGGGTGTCACTGCACTCTCCTCCTTCGAGCTACAGCGCCAGCCCCGTCTAACAACAAGAACCTCTCAGAATACGGCACTCGTGGCAACACTGAACTACCTGGAAAGCACGCACTCGCTCACGACGCAGGCCCTACAGAGTCTACTCAAGTCGAAGGCCTCGAGTGGGCTCAGTTACAACGCAACAACTGGACTGTTCAACCGCGTTGTGCGCATTCAGTCGCTGTTGTCATCGTCAGTATTCGCGTCCGCAGACGGTTCGTGGATCAGCGCGCGGACGCTCGCGAAGCTTTCGAGCGTGCTGGAGTCGTCGGTGAAGAATGGAAAATATTGTTGTGTCGCGGCCACGTCGGCGCGAGGCAGTGACGATGCTGTGGATCGAGACATGCTCGTCCAGAGCTTCATCTCGAGCGTCGCGGTCACTGTGCGCGGCCGCACGTGGCTCGCCATGTTGCGAGACGCGACCACCCAGGCGGCTGCAAAATCCAAGGTGACGAAACCTGATGTCTGGGAACTGGCGATGAAAGATACTAATGCTGTGATTGTGTGGTTGGATTAGCTCTCGGCGACAATCCTCAAGCTGGACGTGTTTCTTCTCGATGTGCCGACGCTTGTCGGATCGCTCATGAAAGCGGTGAGGGCAAAAGAGATTTCTCTTGGGCTTGGAGGCTGTGGACTGAGACCGACCCTCGTCGTATCCCTTGCTACTGCTCTGTAGGATGCGTTGCCGCTCGACTCCAAACGCAGTCTGCGCGTCTTCCTCTCCACAGTCGAAGCCGATCTGGCACTCGCCACGTCCATGGCCTTGTCCCGATCGGCCAGCACCCCGAACAAGAAGCAGTCGACACCAGGGTCGACCTCTTCGCTGAAGCGTCAATTGGTCGGCGTCGTGCCGATCGTGCACACAAAGCGTCGCAAGCGGCTGCGAAGCCGCCACGCGTTCATTGATTCCTGTCTCGCCGAGGAAGACGGCGACGACGCGTTCGCCGACCTCGAAGACTTTATTGCGTGAGCGGTATATGCTCCAGCCCTAGAGATTGAAATGGCGGCGCACGACGGTCGTCGCTGGAGGCGCCTGTTTCACCATGTACTTTTGGAAATCCTAGAACACACCACGAATCGTCCCGTCAGTTTACCTCCAGTCCGGCTGCTTCATGCCAGTCCATCCATCGTACCTTTTGCTGGAACTTGTACTTGGCGCTGAGTTCGGCAGCGACGCGTGCGCTTTGCTCTTTGAGCTCGTGGAACTTGGGCGTCTCGGCCTCGTCGCGTGCGAACATCGTCACGTAGTAGCGCGTCCGCAGCGGCGACAGCGTAGTCTTGTCGCGCGGCGCCTGCTCGCCCACGCGGCCGCTCGCGCCCTCGGCGAGCGCGGCCAAGTGATACGCGCGCTGCGCGGCCTCGTGGGACTCGCGCGTGAGCTTGGCGCACACGTCGTCGGCGCTAGCGCTCTGGAGCCGTTTCTGGGCCGTGGCGGCCTGCGCAAAGTACGCGTCGGCGCGTTGGCGGAGCTGTGTCGACGACATGCGCTCGCACTGCAGCTCTCGCTTCTCCAGCGCTCCCACGAGTTGCTGCCAGGCGATGGACGTCGCGGACGGAAACACGGCCGCGAGTGAACCGGTTTCGGCGGTCGAGAACGGCTTGGGTGCCCCGACCACGACGTCTTGTGTGAGGCACGTGCCGCAGCAGCGCAAGGCAAAGCCCCGGTCAGCCAGGTACATCACGAGTGTCGCCACACGCTCGAGCGGGATGCCGCTCTTGGGCTTGTCTTCCAGCGAACGGAACGTTTTCTCCAGCGCCGCCAGCTCCCACGCGTCCAGCGGGGCGCAACCACCTCCCAAGTCGCTGGCCCGCGTCGCTGTCGTTGTAGACATCCCGGGTCCCGTATGCGCGAGCTGCTGGCGCTGCTCGTCCATGTGCCGCAGCTCCTGCGCGAGCGCCTCCTTCCGCGCGGCCTCGCGCTCGCGCTCGATCTTCTCTACTTCTTTGAACAGCATCTTGGCCGTGCCCGACATGGTCTGCGGCGGCGCGCCGGCCACGACCTCGCGGCGCAGCTTGCTCGCCTTCTTGGACGCTGCCGGGGTCGCCGGTTCGTCGCGCAACCGCGCGGCGCGACGCCGCTCGTCCTCAGTCACGACATGGCGGTCCAGCACCAGCAACGACGGCACGGCGCGCACCACGTGGAGCCGGTAGTTGTCCTCTTCCTCGATCGCGTTGCCGTACAGGTCAAGGTCCTCGAGGTTGTGGAGCCGTGTGAGCACGGCAAGCGTGGACGCAAAGTCGCTCAGCTTGTTATCGTTGAGCCGCAGCGTGTGCAAGAACTTGAAGTGCGCGAGCGACGAGCCCTCGAGCGAGCGGATGAGATTGCCCTGCGCGTAGAGCTCCTTGATGCGGAAGCACTGGTTCAGCCCCTCGAGCTTGTCGAGCCGGTTGTGGTTGAGCCAGAGCACCTCGAGGTTCACAAACTCCTCAAAGTGCGCGAGCTCGTCGATGCCGCGCTGCGACAAGTACAGCTCAACGCAGTTCTTGACGTACTTGAAGTTCTGGACCGGCAGCTCGGCGTGCGGGTCCGCGAGCACGCGCCGCACGGCCTGAGCCTTGGCATTGGCGCTCGCATTGGCGCTCGCATTGGCGCTCGCGTGGGCCATGCTGACGAGCGCTACGCGGCGACACCACCACAGTCACGATCGGCGCGTAGAACGGGAGAATCGAGTCACCCCAGGACCGGAGCACACAGACATGAGAACCGTCCCAGCTGCCCCTCGGTCTTTTCTTAGCTTCTAGAGCACGCTTGAACAAAGCACTTGGGTCTTGGAGGGCAAACCAATCTCGGCACCTTATCTGCGGCCGCGTTGACTTGTCGTCGCGGGCGTGTCGCCCGTACTCCTTGACGCCGCTCAATCTACGCCGCCACTGCCGACTCGATCTTCTTCCCATCACCACCGCCGACACCATAAGCATGTTCGCAAGCTACAACAAGAACAACGCCAAGGGCGCGCTCGTGGGCAACTGGGTCGAGGAGGATGCGCTGCGCGGGGCCACGGGCTTCTCGCGCCGGCTCGTGCCCGCGTCCGGCCTTATGCGGTCGCCCGAGCGCGTCGCGGAGCGCGGTGCCGAGTCGACCCACAACCGCGTGCTGCTCCACGCCAACGACAACGGCCGCACGACCTACGAGACGACGCTCCAGGCGAGCCACAACTACGGCGACGGCGCAATCCGCGTGGCGCCCGGCCCACGCGCGTCGCTACGCGAGGCGCAAGTCGTCGAGACGGCGCGCCGGGTCCACGAGAGCGAGCTCGCGGCCAAGCGGGACGCGCAGCAGCGCGAGCTCCGCGCGGCCGGCGCAACCTCTACGGCCCAGGCGTCGTTCGAGGCGCCCGAGACGGCGCTTCTCGTGGGCACGACACGTGTGCCGCGCGGCCGCAACGGCTCGCGCGTGCTCGACACGAGCGTCGCGCACCTCACGCGCGGACAGGTCGACAGCCTCGACCGCGCCAAGCTCGACGCGCTGCGCGTGCCCGTGACGCGCTACTCGCACGCCGTCGCGACGGGCGTCGGCCTCGACTTCGGCACCACGAGCTCCGACTCGGCCAACGCGTTCGCGCGCTCGAGCGCCTTCACCAACGACATCCACGATTCGACCAAGCGCCACGGCGAGGCCATGGAGCCGGGCTCGGCCCACGACGAGCGCGTGGGCATGACGGCCCACCAGCGCTCGGCGCTCAAGCGGCTGCTCCACGCCACGGCCGCCTCGACGTCCTGGGAGCGCCTCAAGAGCGAGCTGGCGAGACGCGCCGCCGGGAGCGATAACAACGGTGCCGGTGTGGTCGAGCTCGCCGACTTCCGCGCCGCGGTGGCCGCCGCGGGCGCACTGGGCGACAAGGACGCGATCCACGCGTTCATGTTTTTCGACGTCGACCACATCGGCGCCGTGCGGCTGGACGAGCTGCTCGCGTTCTGCGACGCGCAGCGGCAGCACCCGACGCTCTGATGATGCTGAACTCAATGCCCCACGGCTCAATACATACACTTGTTGCCATCTTCACTCGCTGTTGGCCGCCGCGTTGCTCGTTTGCGCCTCCTTGGACCGCAGGAACTTGAGGTAGAGCGGCGCAATGTCTTCGTGGAGTATGCTCCGCAAGTGGCGGCGCGATGGTGTCCGACCCCCGGGGCCACCGCCACCGCCACTTGATGCCGGCTGCGCGCCACGCGGCGACGCCAGCTTGCTCGCGTGGGTTTCGTTGGCCGCAGCGGCCCTCGCGAGCCGTTCAGCGCGGCTGACGCCACCACCCGCGGCGCTGTCGTCCTCGGGATCTCGGGCGTCGGCTGTGTGCTGCCCGAGCTGCGGCTTCCACTTGGACCGAATCGCCGTGGAGCCCGACGACGAGCCAAACGACGGCGGCCGGGGCACCCCGGGGCGGGAGGACGGTGACGACGCGAGCGAGCCAAGGCGTTCGCCTTTCTTGCTCTGCTGCAGCTCGACGAACGTGCGCTCGAGCTCCTCGTCCGTTTCCAGCTGGAACAGCTTCTCCTTGGGCACAGGATTACACCAGGACGCCTGGAGCTCGCGCTTGAGGAACGCGCCGCCCTGGACGCGCGGGCGAACGGCCTTGAACGCGTCGTAGTTCATAAACAGCTCGGACGGCAACCCGGCGTCCTCTGCTGGCGCCCCTGAATGCGGCAAAATGATAGGCACGGATGGTTTGGTCTCCACAAGCGCGTAGCTGGGGTTGTAGTGGGCCGGTCCTGGCTCGGGGCTCCGTGGGCGAATGGACTCGGTCACGATGAAGCGCTTCGTGAGGCTGTGCAGAGTCACAAAGCCGAGCTGCGCCGGGTCCACCAGGCGCCACACCTCCTCAAACTGCTTGTCGGGCACGTGCGGGAACACCAGCTTTAACGCCTGTGCGAACACCGAGAGGCTGCCGATCGTGTACTGGCCCGTCGACGAGTCGCGGGCGCCGCGCACGCGGAACACGACGCCAATGCGCCGGATCACGATCTGCTGGGTCTCCGGGGCACTGAAGAGATCGGATAAGAGCGCGGCCAGCGATCGGCTTCTATGGCAGACAGAGAGACAAACCACACGTGAGAGAACAGGCCTATCGGGGGCGGAACTACCAGCAACCTAAGCGCACCTGTCGTCGGCGGTCGCGGGGTGCCACTGCAGCAGCCGCAAGTCGACAAAATGATCCTCAGCGCGCTCGAGACTCTCGTTATCGACCATCTTGTTGAGCGCCAGTCGGAGCTGCTCGCGTTGGCGTCTTGGCGAGTCCGGCGTGCCAGTGGCTGCGGGTTCTTGGTTGTCGCTCGCTGGATGCGGGGCCCGCGTCGACGATCGCGACGTCGTGCGCCGCCCGAACGCCGTCTCGACGACGGCTGACGGTGGGGGACTTGACGGCGCTGGCTTGAGAAGAAGCGCGCTGGCTGTTGTTGCTGGCAAAGGCGCCGTCCCCAGATCGAGCAGGCTCGGGACCGCGGGCTCATCGATCTTGAGCGAGAAAGCCATCTCCAACGAGTGCCGCTGCGCTGTGAGCTGCTTGCGCCGCTGCCAGTTTTGCCACGCAATAAACCACGTCGACGAGAGCCGGATCGCGGCCTCAGCGTTGAACTCAACGCCATTCAGTGCGACAGCGACGCTGTAGACTCCTTCCTGCGGGAACGACGGTACGCTACACACCAGCGCGTCCGATGACAAAAAGCGCGCGCTGACGTCGACAAAGACGGCGGGCGACATAGCGAGCTGCCGCGCCACGGCTTTGCTTGCTGAAGTGGGGCTCAAACCGGGGTCGCTGTAAAGACCGGCCTGCTGATGAATCCCCTCCTGAAGGAGCTGGAAGCGAGCCACGATCTTTCCCGTGTTGATGAACCCAGCGCCCTCGATCGTGACGGAGTAGCCGCCATAAATGGGTCCGTTCGTTGGGGCAACCACAGTGACGGTAGGGAGGTTGCGATACAAATGCAGCTCCAGCGGCTGCTCCGTGAACTTTTATCGTTCAACATAAGAAACGATTAGTCTCGCTCGCCTGGCGGCGCTAGAACCTCACGATGGCGCCGTGGACTTACCGTTTTGTGCGTCCCACCGAGCCACACATCGACGAAAATCGAGGCCAACACCTCATTGAACGCGCTGGGGTCATCGCCTGCAGCTGTTGGCTCTTCAGGTGACACTTTCATCAGCTCCGGAGGAACAGAACAGAGCACTTCTCCATCGACGCACTGTCCCTTGATGGTTTTCTCCACGTGGCCCCGGCGGAACGACACCTGCACAGTACCCGACGCGGAGCTGTTCGTCGTCAGATTGATGCCGAGCAGGCGCAAATCCTGCTTGACGTGGGTCGATACAGAAATCCAGTTGGGCACGATCTCGGTGAGTCGAGGGGATTGGAACACGGCGAACTCGCCCGGGCACGGGACGAACTCGAGGCCGTTCACAGCGACGCTCATCGTGACGACGGTGCCTCGAGGGAAGTCGGGCATCGCACATTCCATCCGCTCCGACGAGATAACATTCACACGGCACGTGCGCACGTCGTGGATGTCGTTCTTGGAACAATACCGGGCTAGAACATCACAGACATTAAATGAGCCCGCTGGTAAGGAAATAATAACCACATCTACGTCAAGCTAACGTACCGACAACAATCCCCGTATTCGAGAAATCCGATCCTTCGATGACGAGAGATGATGTGTACACACCGTCGGCGGGCCGCACACGGTGGATCACCGGCCGCAGATAGACTCGCACTTGGTGGAGCAGCGTCTGCGACGGCACGATCCCCCGTTCGACAGCTTGTTGATGGAGAAGTCGGTGATTGATCACATACTTCTCGCCGTGGTTCTGTGTCAGCGAAATGACGGGGCGAGGACGCGATGTCTCCTCCTCATCCGCGGGCATAGGCTCTTCGCTGATACGCTCACTACTCGGGAGAGGCAGCGCGACGCTGTCGAAGTCAAATCCGTTGATTGTCACGTACACGTTCACCAAGGACGTGTCGGAAGCACCGAGCGCCTGGAGCGGAGGCGTCACGCACGTGATGCAGTGGCTCGATCGATACCGCGCCTCGACGAGCACGATGCGTTTACTATCCAGCGCTGCGAGTGGCCCTGGCTTCTTGCTCACGGCCTCGCTACAGCCACTCGTCCCGACCACGGCGAAGGCCACGCGAAGCACTCCCGAGTGGACAAAGTTCAGTCCTGATAGCGTCAGCGGTGTACCCCCGCTCATGCAGACAAAGCCCGGCTCGGTGCTCAGCACGATGGGTGTCGAGACGGCTAGGCACCGCGACGGCGCGCTGGACCAGAAATCCTGGCCGTTCACGGCGAGCTCAACCACGATCTCGCTGGGCACAAGCGACGACGGCGCGCCTTGACGCCGAAACGCGCGCAGGAGCCGCTCCTTGCGCGAGCGCGGCGTGTCCTGATGCGCCTGTGTGGTGGGTGTCGCCGCCGCGGCTTTCTTCTGCTGCTGCATCGCCGACAAGATCGAGGTCCTGAGCGCTGCACCCTGCAGGAACCGCGGCGCCGCTCTCTTCGGTGGCACAGGGATGAATGCGATCGCGACTTCGACGTCACCCAGCTCCATGCGCTTCCTGGCGCTGTCCGGGTTGGACGCCCCTCGCGATGACACGCGTCGCAGAGGAAACCAAGCGCGAGTGCAAAATGGCTTTGAGAGATCTCCGGTGTCCGCAAACGTAATGGCGATTTGACCCAGCAGCTCGCTCTGGTTGGACGAGATCTGGTTCTCCACCGACAGGCGAATCACGCGCGGGAGTTCCGTCTCGCTTCGCCAGTCGAAGTCGAAGATCTCGTTCCACACAGGCGACGATGTCCCGTCTTTCCGTGTGCTCTTGAGCTGCGCCTTGTTGCAGTGGATCACGACGAACGGGTTACAGGTCGAGGTTTTCTTCGCGACAAACAGATTGCGGGCGCGGAGAAGCACGACGTAGACCGCGCCCTGTCGCGTCCAAACTTTGATCGGCGCGCCGTGTGAGCGGTTCATGAGCTGTTGGTGCTGTCGCGTCGGAGAGGGCGCGATCAGTGCCGCGGTGACATCAGTGGCAGCTGCAGACCCCACGACGAAACGCGGCACGATGGTGACGAGCTTTCCTTCACTGCTTGCGCCAGCCCCACTGTTGAGGTGGACATCAGCAACCTGCATCTGTCCGCGCCGCTTGAAGCGTGCCTTGATGGAGCCCTTCAGCAGGATTGTCGCCTTCTCGTCAAGACCTTGAACGAGCAACTCGAGTGACGATAGTCCGCACACCAACGAGTGCAGCGGCGCGATCACTTTGATCGTCGGGTTCCGGTAGATTACAAACGGGATCTCGTCTTGGCCAAATGCTGCCGACATGTTTGATTCAACGGACGTTGCCGCAACAGGGAGGCCTCCGGGGACGGCAGTCACGATCGGGAGATCGCTGACGTTGACAAGCGAGACTTCCACGTGGACCGTGATGTTCTGCAGACCGAACTTGCTCTGTGGTGTATAGAAATACACGATATCCTCGGGGGGATAAAACTCGCCGCGTACGATGATGTGCTCAAGTTCCTTCGCCCCACGCATCCACGTAAGCTTCACAACAGGTGCTAAGCCTCCAAGTGCCATGCACGCGTTGAGATTCGAACCGTGCACTGCCACATAGGTATTCCCACTTACTGGTCCGCCCTTTGGTTCCACGGTGTCAGCACTGTACATCAGAACATGCGAACGCGATGACGCCAGGCTGAAGTGGACACCATCGTCGACCGACACGCGGTAGTACACGTTATAGGTCGCGAGACGAGGCGGTATCACCACGTTGAGCGCCTTTGACGAGACAAATGTCGCCTTCACATCACGGATAAAGAAAGCTTGATCCGTCGAGAACGAGTCGAGAGACGCCGTCGCGTTGATCGCTTCGAGAAGTGCGTGCTCGGTCATCGTCGTCGGGGAGGAGCAGGCAAAGAGTCGCACCCAGATGCAATGGCTCCCTCCACAGTCGATAAATCCCTCGCCAGATATGAGGATCTCACCGCCAGCTGTCCGTGGCACTACTCGAGGCGCGGTATCCGTCACGACTGGGAGATCACACGCCTGGAAGAATGGGCGGTAGCTCTGCACCGTCCCGGGAGGTTCCGTGTTGGGAGTGGGGTCGTCTGGGTCGGCTTGATCCACTACCGGGCACGGCGAGAAGAACGAATCGCCCGATGAAATTTGCACACGCAAGCACTGCGGCACCGCGAACGAGGGGACGTCGCATACAAACACATCTTGCTGCGTCATCATCGGAGACAAGTGCAAGAACACATCAACCTCACTTGGTGTCGCCGCGTGCCAACGGTTTCGCCACCGAAAGTGCTCTTCGAGCGCGTACGTTTGTTTGCTCAGCACCGCCTCTTTCAGCTCTCCAGTCGGCACGATCGTGCGGCCAAGCTCCCACGTGGTACGGTTCCCCGACGTCTCGACCAGCTCCAGTGTCACTACGAGAAGTGCCGATGGCATCGCGTGCGCTGGGATCTGGACTTCGAACTGGTCTTCCCAGCCGAGCGGCGCCGAGGACGCCACCGCAGCGAGCACAGCGCTCTCTCGGATTGTCGCTTCGAAGACTTGGCTCTGGTACTCGACGCGAGCCACGACTATAAACGGCGAGTGCCCCGACAACCCCTCACGGTTCTGTTGTGACTGCAGCTGCGGCACCTTCTGTGGTGAGTGTCCACCCGCGGCTCCTCCGGCGGCCAATGCCGAGGCAAACTGTGGAGGCAGCAAGCTCCGAATGTTGCGCACACTCGCGACGCGAACGATGAGCAGGCGGTACCGCTCCATCGCAGCCGGGAAGTTCTGGTACCGCGTCGCGTCCGAAAAACGGACGATCGTTTTCCTGTTCTCGACAAAGTGCTCGCCCGTGATGCGAAGCTTCAGAGGCTGATGAACCAGGCCGCACGGCGGATCGATCCGCGTGATGCGCCACAGGCGAGGATCGTAGCAATGCACGATAAGTGAGTTGGAGAACGTCACGCCGTCGACTTGCACGCACAAGATGGTCGGTCCGTTAAATGGCAGCGCCGGCATCTCACACTGCAGCAAAAGGTCCTCGGTGGCTAGAACTTGTGCATCTCCCTTCCAGCTTGCCAGCGTGTGTGCATCCGAGAGAATGAGCTGTGCGACTCCACTCGCCGACAGATTGCGGCTTGAATCGGCGCAGGAGAACTGGACGCACGTCGTCACCGGCGGGAGTGTTGGAGCTGGTGCCGTTGATACACGCTCGCGGATCTCATTCGCCGCAGTGATTGCGACGGTGCGACGCTCCGCTAGCGCTTCACTGGTAACGAGGTCTTCCAAGCTGGCGACTCGATAATCAATCTCCGCGACGACGACTCCTCCCGACGGATCGCGAGCGACGAATGCAACAACCCAAAGACCGGCGTCCACTATCTTTCCTGTGAGGTACACTTGGACATCGATTGCGTTTGCAACCACAACCTGGATGTCACTGGATGCGTCATTTTCCGAGTGTTGCGTATCCAAGCAGACATAGTAACCTATCGACGTGGAGTCGACAGCTGCAAAGTCGAGTGATACTGCTGTGCACTGCTCGCCACCCGAGCTTGTGGTCGCCTGCTCCATTAACGCGCCCTCTGCATTGACGATCACGAGCTGCTTCCTCACCTCCGGGGTTGAGTAGCAGCACACCACGAATTCCTCCGGGCTTGTCGGCAAATGAACGAGCAGCGCATGCGTCCGATTGGTCGAGCTCACGGCCGCCGTTTGTCCATTGGCGTCCACGCACGAGAGATTAGTTGAAGGGAAAACACTCGAGAACGAACTCACGCCTGAACCAGCGGGAGGCGTTGCTTCAAGCAACATCGGCGTCACCCACTCCGTCGTCTCGAACACGCAACACCCAAAATCGTCCGGTGAGCTCGTCGCCAATTCTGCTGTCGATCCGACCGAGCGGGCTGAGACGACCAGTTTGCGCAGAACTCGCGGGTTCGGAGGAATGAGGTGCACTTGCAGCACGTGAAAGAGACGATCTCGCCAACCGCTTTCGCCTCCAGGAGCAGGTACCACGGCTAGATCGGTGGGCGGCACGATTGCTTCTGCTCCTTCAACACTACAATTTTGGATTGCCCACAGTGCCTGGCTTGGCTTCACTCTGCCGGAATCGCGACGCTGCCTTGCGACCACCTCCGCCTCGTTGAGCACATCGCACGGGGCCACAAAGTCAAAAACGGACGAGGGAGAGCAAAACAGAGTGAACCGGTCGCCACCAATGTTCGATGTGAACAGGTGTTGCCTGTTCTCACGAACCGTCAATGGCTCGTGTACGTGGAGCTCGCCGAGGCAGACGAACTGTTGCGCGTTGAACGAGAAAAACACTTTGACCGTGCCGCACCCACCGAACTCAGGCACGGGGCACGTGATCTCAAGCCCACCTTTCACAATCTTTGCGGCAATATACGGCGACGAGGTCGGTGCTGACGGTGGCACCACATTGGACGTCAGCGAAACGAGAGAACCGCCAGCAGCCCCCATGGATGAATTACTGCCTGGTGGTGACAGCACACTGGACGGTCGTCGTGGCCCGGCTCCTCTCGGAATTGGCGCTCGCGGACGTGGCCCGCTTGATGCGAGAGCCGCGCTCGAGCTGTCTAGTAAATTGTTGGACGTGGCGGATATGCTGCTGTTGCGGAAGAACGTGCTGCGACGGCGCATGGTCGACTCTTTCCGCAGCTTTGCCGGCGGGGGTGCGTCAAGGACGACAAGCTCACGCGCATCGCCAGTCTCGTGAAGCACGATACTGGAGCCGCGACGCTTCTGCGTGGGAGAGAAGATCGGCTGCGGTATACCTTCGAAGTAGAACGAAACTCGTTCCGCCGCCGACGCCGAATCTGTGAAAGTGCGCAACGTCTTCGGTAGCTGGATCGTCACAATCCTCGTCTCCGCTGGCGCGGATCGGTCAAAGCACTGAGTAGGTAAATGGCGCGGAAACCACTTGATCTCACGAGGGTCGATCACGGGATAAAACTGGAAAGGCACACTGTGCGCGATAAACTGCTCCCCAGCATTCATGGTGAAATCCACCAGCACGCTGATGGCTGCGCCAATCGACGACGCCTGCGCGCTCTTCAAGACCGCGCGCGTCACACGCAACACGTTCTTTTGGTCGCGGTTGCGCAGACTAGACTCGGCCATTTGCTGATACGTGTGTGCTCGGGCTTTCGACGTCATCGCGCCGGATGATGCATCCCTCGGCCCGGAGACATGAGTTGGCGACCCTGGTGCTGTTGTAGAGACGGCTTCGCTCACGGAGACGACGACCCGATCTATGATTTCTACCGCGGGCGTGCGGCACAGCAGCAGCGGTGACGCACTGAGCGAGCCATCCGGAAACGTTCGACTGAATGTTGCCGGAACCAAAATACACTCCCGCTCGTTCGCGCTCGACCTGAAGCGGACGAAAATCTGGCCCGTATCCACAATGTTGGAGCATTCAATGACCATACACGTTTCCCCCGAGAGAGGTCCGCATGACGGAGCGAGCTCGGTGATAGTTGGCGACTCATACGCATGGAACTTCTCGCGTTCCTTGGCGCCAAAAAATGCACAGCACGAAGTCAACATCATGTTCTTGGCCGCGACTGAAGCCACCGTGATCTCCGATGCAGTAAACAGCGATGTGGGGAGTAGAAGATCCATGGTTGCGATGCATGCCGTGCGGAGCAGTGGAGCTCGACAGGTGATCTTTGCCTCTTGGTGGTCAATCTCACCTAATGTCAAGACTCCGTCCGTCACGCCTGCCTTTTGCGGCGACCCCGTAGTCGCAGGAGTGATCGATCCTGTCGTGACTGCTTCGCCGTTTCTGATGGGCGTGAACTGGACATTGCACTTCGTTTCTCGCGCGAGAAGTTTGCTTAGCTTCTTGTTCATGAAAAGCGTCACAGTCGAGCCGCCTGCGACGGATCCCGTCGGTGTTGCCAGCAGAAACGGTGTCGAGAACGAGCGAAACGGCAGTAGTGCTGTCCGAGCCGAGCCACTGTAGTTGCCAAAAGTTGCCGACATGAACTTGCAGGTGGAGAACTGTTGACCACCGTTCAAGCTAATCTGGATTTCATAGTAGCCAGCCTGCGGGGCCAGGAATGAGCATTGCAGGGCCCGAGCTGTCACAGCTGCAGACGTGGAGTCCACAAACATGCCGTCGACTAGAACGCGTTCAGCTTGTTCATCTTTGCCTTGTGGTGACAGTTGCTGTGGTTGCTGCTGGAACCGGATCACCGGTTTGCACCCATGGTCCTCGATAAAATCACCGTGTAGAGTAATCACGCAAGCTGTGTCCATCGCACTCCACGTCGGGGAGATTAGTCGGATCACCGGGTCGTAGAAATACTTGTATCGTAGTGTGGACGTCTGGGTCAACGTATAATCGATCCCATTCAGCGAGATGTTCAAGTACGCGACCCCCGGCTTCGAGACTGATGGGGTAACAAAGCTCACGGCCTCACCAACGATCCTGCCTTTAACTAGGTACACCTCCTTGGCGGTGGACTCAAACGACAAGGATTCCAGTTTCACGTCGGGCCCCCGTCCATCAGAATCGTCATCTTCTTCATCCTCTTCGTCCTCACCGACACTCACCAATGCCTTCAGTTTCTCTTCTTCCTGGTCTACGATAGTCACGCTAACCATGATTTCTCCTGTGTCAACCATCTTCCCGCAAAACGCCTGCACTTCGGTGCCACCAGTGATGGGTCCAGCACTTGGCTCAATGGTGATCAATCCTTCTGGTGGGTCGTAGAACAAGAATCGAACCGTGGTTGGAAAGAAGCGACGTGGCGATGCTTCTTTGTCACCGTCTTTCGAGAGTGCCACCTCGACCGCCACCAGCTCGGTTGACGGCCAAGGGGGTGCGATGCACTCTATCCGGAGGAATGCCTCGTCGAAGAAAGCATCGACCGTCAGCGAATAGTGGGCCTTGTCACTCACAAAGCGGATCGTGCACTTGGACCGTAAAAGAGCTTTATCTTCCGGCAAGCCAGCCGAGTCTTCTACTTGGATGCATACAGGTGTCCCTCCGGATACGGGTCCACACACGATGCCGCGGCTACTGAACTTGGTTCGCTCATGGTACTCGAAGAAGCACGACGAGTTCGTATACTGCTGGAGATTGTACGTCACTTGCAGCAGTACTCGGCCCGGTCGCGTGGATGGAGGCGACGTGCATAGGATCGTCGTGCTATCCAGCACCCTCGCCTTGACGACCAACTCCGACTGAAGCCCGTTGGGACCAACGAGGCAGTCGCCTTGAGAAGACGAAAACCGAACATAGATCTTCCCATCCGCGATGAATCCGCTACCTTTGATTACAACATGCGACCCGCCGTCAAGTGGTCCGAAGCCGTAGACTCGATGCACGTTATCCGGTATCGTGAAATGAGGCATCGCGAACGCCTGGAAAATACAGGCTACCCTGCCTCTGGTTACCTTGGATCCAGCGGGGGACGTTGCTGGCGTTTCCTCTGGGATACTCGCTTCAAGACTCATCAGGTCGCCTGGAAGTCGTACTTCCTCCTCGCCAGCTTCACATTCTTCTTCACATTCTTCTTCTCTTGTCATAAAGAACACATCTTCAAAGTATTGCTCGTCAAACGACATTGCCAGGGCATGGATACCCGCGGCGAGCACCGGGGACAAGCACTCCACCAACCGTTTGTTGTTTTCTCGCACGCGGGCACTTGTGACAATACCATTACCAAAACGGAGGTCGATGGTTGGGGTCTCTATGGGCTCCTTGAATTCAAACGAAATCAACGAGCCACCGCAAATGTATCCGACACATGGGCTCATCGACAGAAGCACTGGCATGCGGTAGTACTGGAAGTGGAATGGCAGCATTAGTTGCTGTCCACTGACCGTGCTCATCTGGATTGACAACCTGGCCGGCAGCATCATGCGCTCACCATCGCTGATCAACGTTCTCACGTCCACCTTTTCCAGTTTGGGCAGTGCTGGACATCGCCAGGTGAGCGTGTGGCGTTTGGAATTGATTTCCGCAATGACCGCCACAGACGCAGACTTCCCAGCGTTTGGGTACTCAAGAGTGAGCGTCATGGTAACCGCGGCTTCGTCTTCAAGATCGGAGCATCGCGCTACGACCGTTGTATCTTGCTCAAAGTGCCCTACCAACGGGCTGATGGTGATCACCGGCGGGAGTTTGTACGGTCGATAATACTGAAGGAGATCGCCGGTTTGGTGGAAATACACCTTGTCGAACGAGACTTCAACGAATACATGCTCGAAATCATGGATGGATTTCGCAAACTCGCACAGCGCAGGGAGAAGAAAGTCGACGCGGTTGCTTTCCCACCGCGAAACTTGGATGGGTCCATAGATATGCTCGTCATGTGCATTCGGCTGCTTGAATCGGAGACGCACGAGAAGATCATCGCTGATCACGTTCTGCGACAGGTAAATCGTCACTGGAATGGGAATATCGATTGCGCCAACGGAGGGCTCGACTCGCTTGATAGAGTAGGAGGCATAGTAGTACAGCGAAAGCATCTTCCCGGAAAAGTCATTGCCGTTCAGTGCCACATCGACAACAGCCTTGAGATTTCCGTAGTCAGTGGAAAAGAGAGGCGACTGCGCCATAATGACACCATCCTGTGCTCGGGCTGGCACATCCTTGAACACGAGCTTTCCCGAGTGGTTTGTGAAGCCGAATCGCACCTTGACACGACCGGTTTCAATCAAGTTCACCCCGAAAATGCGAATTAAACTTGAATGAGATATGCTTGTGCAAAGCGGACTGAGGCGCTGGAGAAGTGGGGAGCTGTAGAACACAAAGTCGATCGGTCGCTTAGAATCGGGGTCCACAAACTGGCATTTCGTGTACTGGTCACCGTTGAACGAAACAAAAATGGAGACCGACCCCACATTGAACGGTGGAACGCAACATCGAAGCTCGCCGTTCTCGATAAAGCCGACAACCTTCCGACTGAGTTCTCGCGACTGAAACACCACGGATATTCGCCCGCCGTGGTCAACGATGTGGTCCCCGCCGATTCGAATGAAGCTTCCACCTTGAATGTCAGCGGACATCGGGGTGACGGAGACGAGCCTTGGAACCGGATAGAAGAGAAAATACAAGTAGGACATATCTTTGACGAGTTGCGGTGGAATGCACTTCGAACGCGGCGACGCGAGCCCGGCGGCAATCAGCTCATGTTCTTCTTCCGCTGGGATGAAGTTGAATCCTCCGTCATACGAGACCTGGACTTTTGCGAGCACGGGAGCGTTAGCGGACGAGCTCCAAGCTGGGGCCGTGCAGACTATCACGCTCGCGGGATTTTCCTGCCGCGCTTGAGACGACCTGGACGGCGATCCCACGCTTGTGTGGGCCGATAGACCGCGCTGTCCCAGCTGTGCGAAGTATTCCGTGCCCACAACGCCTCGCACGATCTCCAGTTTTCTCGTTGCGAGCTGCAAAAACCGTACTTGAATATAGAGCTGAGGGGGGACCCGATACTTCATGCGCAAAATTATGACGGTTCCGCCGGAGCATGGGCCGTGGTGCCTCGTCATGGACTGGATCACGGGCGGGAAAAAGCACCCGAGCTGCATGGCGCCGAAGTACGAATCTCCTCCGAGCGACAACGAGATTCGAACTGATCGTACGAGATTAAACTCACTCGGCGTCTCGCTCCCAACCTGTGCCGCGGCGTGCGTTTCCTTCAAGAGCTTCATCTCCTCAAAAAACGATGGCACGCGACACGAGATCACGCTGTAGTCGCCGAGTTCCCCATTGTCTGGACCGCCGGTCGCTGATAGCCGCGAAGACCCTGGAATATCGCCGCTCACCACCTTGACGATCGGAGCCGTCGCAGCAGCAGCAGTGTCATCCAGGTCGCCACTGACTGCTTCAAACCGCACACGAACGCGTCGGGGCGGGACCAAGTTCTGGATCTGGTGTGGGCCGTCCACCGTATCGACCGTGAGCCGTGCCAACCGGATTTGAAGCGTCGTGTTGCCGTCAATGCTCGCGAACGCCGGCTCGATGCCCACGACGGCTCGGTCGCGATGCAGCAGCGCGCTCGCGCGGTCTCGTCCGTACTGCCGCCCACCGTTCAGCGAGACCTGGAAGTGGGTCAGTCCGAACGACATGTTGGGGGGCACGCTGCATCGGATCTCGCCCGAGTTCACAAACGTCGCAGAGAGTTGGGCTATGGGGAGCAGCTCTTGCGGCGACGTCGGCGCGTTCGCGTTGGAATTCGACGCGGCTTCCTGGATGTCGCGCTGCAGCAGCCGTACCGTGAGGTCCCCCGAGTCCACCATGCCCTCGCCCAGCAGGCGCACTTCGGTGCTGCGGCCGCTCGTGACGCTCACGCAGCACGGGTCCACGCTCGCGAGCGTGACGTCGCGGTGCACGCAGTAGCCCACGGCCTCGGGCGTCTTGTCCTTGGCGCGGAAAAAGTCGTGGCGGTTGAGCGTGAGCTCGACGGTCGCGTCGCCGAACGTCATCATGACCGCGTCGAACTCGACCTCGTAGACGCCGACGGGGGAGACGCGCCAGCGCGCCTCGACCGTGCGCTCCGAGACGGCGCTCGTGCGCTCCGAGACCTGCCGCACGCGCACAAACACGGGCAGCGAGCTGATCTCCGCGAGCTCCTGTTGAGTCGGCGGCATTGTGCCAGGCGCGGCGCGCGTGGCACTGGCGCCGTCGCGCTGCGGGTAGAGCCGCGAAGCGCCCGAGAGCTTGAGCAAGTTGGTGGTCACCGTCACGGTCGTGGGCGGCGTCATGAGCACAAACTGCGGCGAGATCTTGGTGATCGCGATCTCCTGGTGGAGCAGCAGCACGAGCGCGTTCGAGACGCGGTCCGAGTCCACGATGACCTCGACCTGCACGGGCACGAGGTGCGGCGCCTGCGTGAGCGTTGCAGCGGTCGGCGGCAGCGTCGTGCGGCGCGCCAGCACGGCGCGCGCGTCGTCCTTGAAGCTCGGCACGACGCACTCGAGCTGCGTCTCGAGCAAAAACCTGGCGGCCACGTCCACGCGCGCGCCCGTCTCGCCGAGCCGGAAGCGCACGAGCACCGAGTGCGGCGGCGGGCGGAAGCCCTTGCCGTGGAGCACGACGCGCGAGCCGCCGGCGACGGCGCCCGTGGCTGGCTCCAGGAGGCGGAGGCGGAGCTCCGAGGAGGAGGAGGAGGGGGAGGAGGAGGAGTCCATCGAGGAGGAGGATCCGGAGGGGAGCGGAAAGCGACGGGTTCACGCAGAGACGCGGCGGTCGCGGGGCGCCATGGGCGCCGCGTCGCGTCGGACTGGAAGATGGAAACGAGCAGGTCCGAAGAAGCGGGAAACGCGCCAACGAGTAAACGTCTTATATCAGTGAAGATGACATGAAAATACAGCTATCATGGTATTAAGCAATACTATAGCGGTAACTACTGATTTAGCTTGGCTTAGGGTGCTAGAGGCATGTGGAACTCGGATCAAACCACACACCAAAAAACACAGCAACAGAACACGAAAGCGATCATGGCAACGGACTACAGGTGCTCATTCGTAATGGAAAATAGACACGGCGTGGGCGCATGCGCTTGGGTGGCATTTCCTGCCTCTCGTTCAACTACTAGAAGCAAGTTAGATACGATACGACTCCAGCTGTCCACAGTCGTTCGCCTGGAGCGATGCTTCGCACTCTCCGCGCCTCCTCCTCCTTCTTGCTTTCGTCCTTCGTCTTCCTAGCACTCTGAACCACGGTGCGGTTTTTCAGCAGAGCAAACAAAGGACGCCGTCCATCATGTCCAAGCGAGCTTCACTTCCAAGCTGTTCACGGCCTGCTTCTTGCGCGACGCTTGGAGCACTCACTGATTGAGATGCAACAGGTCTCAAACCCAGTAGCGTTAGCTTGGCTTAGGTCCATAGTTAGTTCGTCGTGCATGCTGGCTGGCTCGCGAAAGCACAATCAACTCAATCCTCGCCTTGACGGCAGTGCCACTGCCACTGCCACGGCACGCGTCACCGCCGGTGCTGCTGGAGACAACGTAGTGTTCTTCCTATCCTCGTTCATGTTCGTGGCACAGCCTGGCATTTCGGCACTTAGATGTGTCACCCATCACTTCCAGCATCCATCACTTCCAAGTGTTCTGCTGGTCATGGCCAGCTTCCAACGTGCGACGCTTCGCCGCGGCACCCGCTACCATGCGCTGATACTGCTCTGACAGCCTTCCTACTCGTGGTTCTTGCACTCTGGCACCGCGCTCCACGCGCAGCGCCACGTCAATATGCCGTCAGCGCCACCGTCAACGGAGTACTTTTTGTTGCTGTTGTTGCTGGAGTCTACTAGGCCACGTCATTGCTAGCGAAGGGTCAACGATCTGCTTCGTATAGAACGAGAGCACATTCCATGGAATGCGCTGCGCCTGATTGATATCGAAACAAACAAAAAAGCTTCCATCCGTTGGACGGAGCCCACAGACCCGCCACTGGCCACTCACGCACTGCCCGTTTATCGACTGCGTGACCGCATATCCTTGGAGATGTGATAGAGGTCGAATATATCAGCACCGCGCACGACGCGGCAGCTTATCATATGCCACACGCGCTGCCGTGGCATGCCGTCCACATCCCAACGAAATGAAAGCAGTGTTCCAGCTCATGGCATTGTGGTTGTTGTTGTTGTTTTGTCCGTTGGTTTGTTGGCTTGTTGGTGGAAAAACAAGAAA
>JAADWV010000168.1:0-59616 GCA_023336295.1 Pythium folliculosum
CCCCCCCCCCCCCCCCCCCCCCCCCCCCCCCCCCCCCCCCCCCCCCCCCCCCCCCCCCCCCCCCCCCCCCAAAGCGGCGTCGAATGCCGCTAGCGTCCTTGGTTGCCGGTGATGCCCGCGCGCTTTTTGGTCAAGCTGGATGGAAAAGACCCACTTCCCCCAACCAACAGGGCTCCACACTAAGTACACGTCCATCGAACCTACGACAGAGACCCAGATAAGTTAACCTTTTGTAAAGTGCGGTTCGCTACCACTAAGTTCGTGTTTTGTGGATCTTGAAGCAAGAACGACGTAAAAACGTCGAAGAAGGCCACCAGGGCCCCTACCGGAAAAGGGGGAAACGCGCCGCGCGGCCTCGCTCGGCGTATGGGGAGCAAGGCCGACGGAGTGAGGCGCCAAGAGATATACAGTGAGACGAGGCATCCAACGATGGTCGCGAGCAACGCCGGTGCGAGCGTCGGTGCCGCGAAATGGCGGATCGCGCAGCGCGTGGTGCCGCCCAACGACCACGATCTTGTGCTCTCGCCCGTCGACCCGGAGAAGCTTCACCCGCTCAGCAGCGCCACTAGACATGACGAGCCAGCGGCTAGCGCTACGCGAGCTGAGTCGGTGGCGATTCCAGCACCGGCCGTGGCGGCTGCCGCGCGTGAGCCTGAGTGCAAGCCACAGACGACTGCAACGCCGTCGCAACCACAACAGGGAGAAGTCGTGGCGCTGGAAGTCGGCGATATCGATCCACTGGGTGCTCTTGCGATGGGTCTCTCGCTGGGAAGTGATGGTACGAGTGCAGAATCCAAGACGACAAAGGCAACTTCGGAATCGGTGGGGAGTTCCCGCGGACTCGCGACGATGGCCCGGACGACGTCGTTTTCTACGGCGGAGCCGGCGAGCGGCAGGATCAAGCATCTCTGGATGGCCCATAAAGATCGAATGCTCGCCAAGCTGTCGGACGGGACGTTCACTATCAAAGCCGTACGTGGATTCTCTGTGGTTGTCTTTATGCGCGACGTGATAAACTCATTGTTGGGCGATTGTTATTGTGTATGTAGAGCATGCTGGAAACGAACGACATGGAAGGTGTGTACATGAATGCAACACTTGGCTGTTGTAGCGACGACTGATGAAAGATGTGTCTGCGCGATTTCCGCTCAGGTGAGCTTTCGTTCTCGACGACGTCTGATTACCAGCGTCGAGACGAAGAAAACATGACGACGTCTTCTGCTGAGGGGACTGCCGTTATTCGGAAATCACGCGCCCGCCTGGAGCAACTGGAGCGGCGTCAGTCATCTTCATCTTTGTCCAGCTCGTCGAACAACCGATCCAATGCAAACGGCACTGTGAAAATAACCCAGCGTGAGTACGTGGCCCGGATCAAGCAAATGCAAGCCGACTTGGTGACGGCGTGGCAGCAGAACATGAAAGTGCAAGCTCTGCGCATTGCCATCAAGTGTGTCAAGCAGCTGAGTGACACTTCGTCGGCTCCGCAGCTGTATCCACTCGCCTTTGTGCTGGTCAGTGATGTGCTGGACGAGTTTGGACGCCTCGTATTTGCACGCATCAAAGCCCGAGCTTCTGAAGACGAGAATGGTCAACCGCTTCCAACGCCGTTGGGGGAAAGGTTTACCAGTGATGAAGTCAACATTCATGCAAAGGAGACGTGCCGAAACTGGTTCTACAAGACAGCGTGCATTCGAGAACTGCTGCCGCGTATCTACATTGAGATCGCGCTCTTGAAAAGCTACAAATTCCTTGGCGACGGAGAGTTTCCTCAGATCGCAGCGCGACTCTCCAACATGATTAAGTGAGTGGATCTCAACGGAGTGTTTGCATATTGATGGAGCTGCAAAACTGACGTTCTTAATGCGTGGCTATCGAACAGAGGTGTGGGCGAGCCGATGGTTGCTCTGTACACGCGACTTTACTTGGCATTAGCAAGTACGGAGCTGGTGAACCCAAGCGAGAAGACTGCGGTTCTCAGCAGTCTATACGACTACTTCTTCTCTTTCCAGCAGTATCAGGATCAAGGAAAGTTGACTCAATTTCTCGAGAATCAAAATCTCATGCACAACGACTACTTTGCCCTCCACTCGCCGGCCGTGGAGTGGTTGATGAAGTGCACCGCGAAGGACGCTCCAACTGAAGTGTTCGAGGCGTTGTTGGAACAGTACAAGGAGTATTCTGACAACTCGATGGTCCTCAAGCACCTGTGTGAGTCATTCGGTGCAGCGAGCTACTCGTCTGATCCCATCCGAATCTTCCACCTCATGCGAACTGCGTCGCCTTCCCAGTATTCGAAGTGTCATCTGTACAGCGTGCTTGCAGTGCAGCTCAGTAGCGCATCATCCATTGGATCCGGATCCAAGGATGCAAAGTTGAGGTTTCTGAACGAGGCTTGGAGCTCCGTCACTGCTCAAGAGGACATTGAAATGTACATGGAGTGCGCGGCAGCGTATATGAAGCTGATTGTGGCACACTACGGGCACCGTGAAGCTACTATCCTGCTCAAGGACGTCATGCGCCATCTCAACGCGGCAACACCAGAAGAGCTGACGGCCAAGGTGTACAACCTCTTGGGTGCTTTCATTGAAAATGTGGTTTACGGAGCACAGCAGCACGCGGATTTCTTCACTCGGCTCATTCCGTCAGGCGAGTTTCTGAGTTTGATGGGCATGTTTCGACGAGAAGCAAGTGTTGGAGTCGCAAAGAAAGTGCTTCAAGCCTTTGTCAATGCTCGTGAGAGTCAAGCGTCCCAGAACAACAACTTTGGGAGTTTGCGACTTGACGTTGTCGGCCCAGAAGCTGCTGTCGCCCATACCCTGTTCGTGATTTGCTGCCGTGTGCATGACGCTCTCGACTCATTGAGTACCGTCTCAGAGCGCAACGAAGCAACCAAAGATATTGGTGCTTTCATTTGCCGACTTGGTTACGCGAGGAACACTTCAGCGAACTCCGCCAGTATGTCTTCGTCAAACATGCCTACAACCGAGGCTCAACTCCAAGAAGAGGAAGAAGCGCTGTTGATGTTCTACATCGACTGCCGCAGTGCTTTCTACAAGCTGGAACCCATCAAATCGGTGTTGACGAAGTGTGTGATTGCTCTCGCAATGCGCGTTAGAGAGCGCATGGTTGCCGCGAGTCGAGTCAAACCTGGGCCCCGGATCGATGATCGTCGTCGAGACTTTATCAAATCTTGCCTAGCGTACGCTCACATCACCATTCCATCGATTGAGCAGGCGTTTTCGAAACTCGAGCTGCTTTCAATTTGTGCGAAAGTTGCTCTTGTCACGAATTGTCTACCCCAACTCGAGGCATTCCTGAAGTCGGCGATCGTGCTTGTGGCTGACGTCGACTACGTCCAAATTGCCACTGGAAACGAATGGCTTACGCCGGAGGTGAGCCTTACGGGTGGAACCCACAAGACCTCAGAGACGGATCCAGTTCTGGGGCTAGTGAAGGACTTGGTGTCGACAGTGCTGTATGCTCCTTCCACGGTAGATGACGAACCTTTCTACTTCGTCGAAGCACTTCGAAAAGCATTGCTCGAGCGTATGAAGTGGGATGGTTCCACGTCGAGTGCACCGGAACGCGTACGGCTGATGGCGAAGACATGCAGGCTCCGGATCGTCTTCTTGCTTGTTCAGCTTTATGGAGCGTGGGGACAAAGTCGGCTACCATCTCGAATTGAAGGTGTCGATTCCAACGACGTTCTCTATGGCTACGATCGCGCCTTCCAGCAACACACGCAAGTCGCGTTCAGTACGATTTTGGACCAAGCTGTCCGTGAGATCGAGGCCATTTCAGAGTCGTCTGGCGTAACGACTTGGGCAGTGGCTTCGACGCAATTTGAGCTCCTCATCGACTTCGTGTGGGACGTTTACCCTTTCATATCCATGGACGAGCTCACTCTCGGTGGTAACGATCCCGATGATCAAGAGACCCCGACGCCCGCCACAACTCTCACAGACCCTGGCCAACGACTGAGCAAGCGTTCACGAAGTGGTGCATCTCTCCTGCGCAAATGCCTGCTGTTTGCGAGGGAAAAGCTTCAAGTGGTGATAGACGAATCCGAGCAACAATTCGACGAGAAGAAGGCACTACAAGCAGACACTATCAGCGCCAGGCTCTCTGAGCTGGTGGACTCCCTCCGCGAATACGTTGAGTACCTACAGAAGAAGCGAGCACCACTGTACACGCCCAGCGCTCGCCAGGCGTTGGACGCGCTGCACTCAACTGTCGTTGCCATGTCCGACGCTTGGTGAGAAGAGCGGTGGATTGATTGAGATGTATGATTGTGCGGTTGGGAAGCTGGGTGTCCGGCAGGTTCATAATGTCTTTTTGATTATTTTTTTATACGATCGCATGCATTGAGCGAAAAAGGTTGGGGAATACACGGCGGGACAGCGGTCACGGGGTGCACGCCTTACTTGCCGCCCTTCTTGCCGCCCTTCTTCGTCTCGGCGGCCGGCGGGGCCTCCTTCTTCTCAGCCTGCTTCTTGTCGCCGCCCTTCTTGTCTCCGCCCTTCGGCATGGTGCTTGGCGGTGCTTGAGGAGGCTTGAGGTGGGGTGATTCGGCTTCGAGGAGAAAGCTGGAATGAACGAGACCATCGTTCGCACTGTTGGCCTTGAGGTCTGCTGGGCGGCAACGTCCGTTTCCATTCTTCTTCTTTCGTAGGAAGAAGATTCATCCAACGCCTATATTCATGGGACGAGGACAGAAACCTCCAGACCCCGAAGGCCGTTGGCGTCCGTTATTGTTGATGGCGTTTCACCTGCAGCGAGAGCTGCGCAACCTCCTGCCTCAGGTCTCTGACGGCAATACAAGTACCGGTACGTATTAGGTGAACGCGCTCAGCGACGCGAAACTTTCAGCGCCGCTCGATGGTCGTTTCGAGTGGGTCGAAACGCCCCTCACTTCAACTAGGCTACAGGTCTGTGCGTTCTGTGTTCCGCTTGCTGTTCTCTACAACTCTGCGTGTGGGTGTGTGGAGGCGGTTGAGAAACGCTGCTGAGGGCACCGGTTGAGAAACCCTGCTGGCGCCCCAGCGCTTGGAGCGCTCCGCTACCAGGAGGCCTCATTCCAGCTTTCTCCTTGAAGCCGAATCACCCCACCTCAAGCCTCCTCAAGCACCACCAAGCACCATGCCGAAGGGCGGAGACAAGAAGGGCGGCGACAAGAAGCAGGCTGAGAAGAAGGAGGCCCCGCCGGCTGCCGAGACGAAGAAGGGCGGCAAGAAGGGCGGCAAGTAAACTTCACCTCTTCCCGGTGGATACCCTCCGACTGCATATCGCCATTTAGCTATGAAACCACACAAAACAAACCCATAATGCACGATGCTTTGGATCTGATCGATCGCGCTTCCTCTACGCCCGCCGCGCCTGCTTCTTGAAGTGTCGAAGAGCCCCACAACTGATTGAACCCTTCTCTCTTCGTCTCAGTCTCAGTCTCTGTCTCTTTCTCGTATGGATCATATGAGTGTACGACAGCTCCTGTTGGCGTGAATCGCATTGATGAGAGATCCCAGATCCCGCGGCCATGCGCTCTATCAATTTGCCGTACCAGCACGGCTGTGGCTCATAAGGCCTGTCGTCCTGGGTCTCTTGACCAGTACGCAAGATGGCCTGTAAACTTCCAACGCTTCCCACAGCAACAACTTGGAGTTGCTCCGCGACGGCCAGCACTGATGGCGTTTGATGGACGCTCTCCCCGAGGACAAAGCGACGCGCGACTGTTTTGTGACTCACGTCCAACTGTGGGCACCCGGAGTCTGTGTGTCACCTGTCACCGAGCAGGTAGCGTGCGTGAGTAAAAGCGAGGCACGGTGGACTGTTGACGACGCACGGGGCCGGAAACGTCCTGCGTGAGCAAGCACCGCTCGTAGCGAAATACGCATACTCTCTGTGCGTATTGAGGCGCTCTATGATAGGATAGAGCGCCTCGGTCGTGCTTGCCTAGGTTGGGCACGTCTGGAGGGTGTGCCTCGGGAACGCTGGGAGATCGGGGGCAGAGCTGCAGCCCGCCACCTTCTGGCTGGACGCTGCCCATCGATTAGATCGTGCAACAAGTGGCTGGATAGCGTAGCGGCCGGCCTCCATCCACTCGGCGGGATTTGTGGAGCAGCACGTCCTTGGCGAGGTACATCGCAGTCGACTGCGGTGGCGTTCCAAGTGAATCCACCGAGATTTTGCTCCTCCGGACAGGCAGCAGCATGAGAGTCCGTCCGCCTGAAGAACTCGGGTCGAGTCGAAGACAGAGAGTTGTTGGAGGGAGGAAAACCACCAGAGCAGAGCAGCGCAAGTGAGACCCACGGCCTCGTCTCTGTGCTCGGGGCGCCCAGTGGCGCTGTCAGCTATCATCCCAACTCCCATCAACGACGGCGACGCCATTTGTCGCGCGAAGAAACACGAGGCCATTCAGCGCTGAGGCGCTGAGCCATGGACCGTGCCTCCTATTGGTGGGTTGCGTAACTGAGACCGACGTCATTGGCTCGCTTAGTATCTGAGACGTAGCTCATAGACTCTTATGATAGAGTGCGTCGGGTATCTGATACTTTCGCAGCGGCTCTGCGCACAGGTGCACCAGCGCCTGTCCATTTTGGTCAAACCATCGCTGCCGAGGCTCGTGGTTTCCCACAGTGGAGAACAGGAGCGCGAGCGAGGCTGCCTCGGAGGCACGCCACCACTCCAGGCGGCGCTCTGAACCACAGAGTACAGTACGCTGCAGGGTAGTCCACTGTCCACTGGCTATTGGCGACGAAGCCAACTGTCATGCGGGATTCATGGAAACTTCGGTGGCGCCCCTGTCCGGCATGATCGCTTCTGCCAACCACCGAGCCGAAATGGACAGTCGAGCAGAAAAGAGGCCAGCGCGTGGACCCTCGGCGACTCGTGACTCACTCGGGCTCAGCGCAACCAATGTCGACTCGGGCGGGCGCCGACTCCGTCACTCACGGGTGGCGTTGGCCTTGATCAGTGCCAGTGGCAATGTTACAGCACTTATGTATCGACTGCGGCGGATGCCTTGACCAACCGACACACCGAGCGACGCAGGCTGCGTGAAGGAGCGAGACCTTGACGGCGTCAGGCAGACAAAAGCCTCCGTCGGACCAGATGCGAGCGCGAACCAAGGGATCCCATCCTCCGCCACGCAGCGTGGGACCTGGGACCGCGCCCGTTGAAGTCCGCTGGTCCCACGCAAGGGAAGCAGCCGAGGACGGGCGGGCGGGCCTTTACACTCGCGCGCAGTGGGTGCTGCGCGCCGTGGCCCGTTTCTCCGCGCTTGGCGTTCCATTGGCGCGGTCCCCCATCTCCCTCGCGGGGCACAGTCCAGCCGTGGGTGCCGCTTTTCGCGTGGGTCCGTGGTCGGAATGGGCAGAGAGAGAGAGAGCGCTTCATTACGAGAATTCCCACCCGGCCTGCCCGTGGACTGGAACTGGACCCGAGACGCCATCTCATCTCATCACCAACCTTCGGGCTCACCTGCCTCCGTCCAGAGCGTGCTCCCGCCGCGGGCAGCCTCACGCAGTAGCTAACGTCCCACAGCCTCCTCCCCCAGACAGCCAGACGAAATGCGGCCGCGCCGGACCAACTCGCGTGCGCCGTCGACCGCCAGCGGCGCGCGCGCGTCCTCGGTCATTCGGCCTTCGATGCACAGCGAGTACATGGTCCGGAAAGAGTCGGCGGCGAGCGCGAGCAGCGGCGCGGCGGCCAGCACGCGCCACGGGCGCGTGCGCTCGCTCTCGAACGAGAGCGACTCGCTCAAGCCGCGGTCCTCCGTGCCGCTGCTGTACGCGTCCACGATCAGCTCCATGTCGACGCTCTCGTCGTCGTTCTACCAGTACGACAGCACCGGCGGCGGCGCCGCGCTCGAGACCGACGCGATGATGGACACGCCGTCGTCCATGGGCTCGGCCACGCACAAGCCGGCCGCGGAGGACGCGCCGCTGCGGCTGCCGCCCGTCCAGGAGCGCGCGATCCGCGCCGACGCCCGGCGCATGAGCCGCGCGCTGATCGCCGAGCAGCTCCGCGCGCTGGACGTGCTCCAGAGCCGCAGTGTGTTTGTCGGCGGACTCCAGGGCGCCACGACGATCGGCAACGAGGTCGCGACCGGCAAGGGCGTGCGCGTGTTCGAGAAGACCGGGCTCGGCGGCGGCGGCACCTCGGGGCGCGTCAAGAAGCACGCCGTGAAGCGGTACACGGCCCACTGGCAGGTCCACGCGACCGTCGACGAGGTGCTCGAGCTGCTCGCGCGCGACGACCGCGACGTCGACAAGTACGCGACGTGCCAGGCCGCGCTCCGCCCGGAGACCGTCAATCGCAAGCTGCTCTGGCGCGGCGTGCCGACCGCCGCGGCGCGGTCGCGCAGCACGCGGAGTGTCTCGACCAACGGTGACGACCACGACTACGCCGACGAGCGCGGCGTGATCACCGTGGACCTGAACGACAGCCCCTCGAGCGACGACAGCCACGGGAAGCCGCACAGGTCCGGCACGACGACACACAGCGTCTCGAGTGCTAAACCTTCGCGCACCGGCGGCCACTCGCGGCACGGCGACGCCGGCAACCGGCCGCACCGGCGGCGGCGCCGCGCGGCCGACTGGATGGGCATCAACTGGTGGGTGCAGCACATGCCCCACAAGCTCAGCCGCGACCGCGACTTCATCGTGCTGGAGAAACAGACCGAGTTCGAGACGCGCAGCGGCGCGCCCCCGCGCCGCGGATTCGTGCACCTGATCCACTCGGTCGACCTCGCGGACGTGTCGAGCGTCGAGAAGCGGCTCGTGAGCCCGTTCGTGCGCGGGCTCGTGATCCAGAGCGGGCTGGTCGTGGTCGAGAGCGACGAGTCGGGCGTGCTGGACGTGTCGAACACGCTCGAGATGGACTGCGGCGGGCACCTGAGCACGGGACAGCAGCGCCAGCTCGTGGTCAAGCGGCTGTTGCAGATGGAGACACTGGGCGAGCTGCTCTGGAAGACGCGGCTGCTCCAGTCGCAGCGGCAGCTCTGGAATCCGCGGCTCGAGAAGAGCAGCGACAACAAGTGCGCCCAGTGCAAAGTCAAGTCGTCCCTCTTCTCGCGACGCGTGCTCGAGCCCTGCCGCGTGTGCGAGCGCGTCGTGTGCAGCAACTGCAGCAACGTGTGGGAGTTCGCGCCGGCGCTCGTCGCAGCGGCCTCGCCGCATCGCCAGCTGCCCATGGATGTCGATCAAGATGGTGTCCTGAAGGCGCGCGTGTGCGCTCATTGTGTCACCGACCACTCGAAGGCGCGGCATCCGCGCGACCAGTCGGCGCTTCACAACGTGCTCCCGTCGAAGTCGTTCGAGTATGAAGATGAAGACGACAGTGGCGACGTCATCTCGCAAAAAATGCTGCCGTTGAACACGCTCCAGAGCCAACACGCTCACCAACAGCACCACGCGAGGCAGCGCAAGCTGTCGCGTCAGTCGTCTGCGCCGGCGATGCGGCCCAGCGAGTGGAACCCGTCTCGCTCCAGCCGTGTTGCGGAGAGCCTGGTCGATAGCTTTCTCATGAGTATGTCGCCGGGTGCATCCGTGCTTCCACTGTCGGATTCGTTCTCGCCTTCAGCGCTCTCCGAAGACGCGGAGCCAGCAAAGTTCCTGGACAGTGACCCAGAGCAAGAACCTGAACGCATGACGCCGGTGACGCCACCGGAAGCCGTCTACCGATCCACACCCGAGCCTGTGGCTCCGTGGCAGCAGCGCCGCGAGTCACGCGCTCAATCCATGAGACGCCCCAGCACGTCTTCTTACACGCCGCTGCAAGGGTACGACCAGCCGCCGCGGAAGCGCAGTATCTTCGAGTCGATTCCAGAACCCGCGCCACGGAAGAACGTGGTGCTCTATGAGGGATAAGCAGTGTCAAATGTACGAACAATGGTTGTCGGTCACTAGAATTTTGTTTTTTTTTGTTAGTGAAGACAGAAGCGAAAGCAGAGCCCACACATTCTCAAACGTGCACACACCAAGTGTCAGCGCAAGTAGACGCACGAAGTGACTCACAAAGTACGATGGTGATCGCCTTCATGCTGACTCTGCTGGCTGCGCGATCGTGATTTGGCACGACACCCAACGGGGCAGCTGCATCGGTTTCGCCTGTGCGCCTTTCTCTTCGAGACCAACGCGGATTGTCGCGGGCCGATTCTCGTTTGCAGTGAAACACGCGCCGAGTGAGACGAACCCTTTACCAATCGATCTACAGGGGCAACAAATAAACACGAAAGTGAATACACCACCGCCCAAACCAAAACGGCAGCCACCAGTATTATCAAGACGACTCGAGATACGTACTTGACGACACCCGGGCATCGGCTGGGACGCTTGACTTCCACAATGAGTTGACAGTCACGCAGCATGTCCACCGACGTGATTTTGGTGATGGAAAAGGTGAGTGAGCTCCACGCCCACGCACTGGTGCTGGAGGGCTGCGGTGGTGTCGATCCACAATCAAGCGTCGTGTTCGGATCGCCCGGTCGGATGATCTCCCAATTGCAGTACAATTTACGCCAGTCCCAATTCGCCAGTCCTCCGATCTCCAACACACGCAGCTGGAGTTCAGCTGTCGCCGCACATTCCAGCTCGGACGGCAACGGTGAAGCAGCTTCATCAGCACTGGCCCCCGCGGTCTGTTGTTGGTGTTTGCCTCCAGCAAGCTCAACAGAGTCACCTACTGGATCACACGGTACGAGAAATTCACCGAGACTTGCAATTTCGTCTGGGTGCGCCCACACATAAGAGCCGTCGGCTGTTGTCGCACACTGGAGATTCGAAATCTGTGGCATCTTGAGTTCACTGAAAGCTGGATCGTGAAGAATGAGGAGATCACGAAGTAACGCAGCAGCACCTCGAGCGGACCACTTCGTTCCAGGTTGGACCTTCCTACTCTCAGACGATGAAATCTCGAGCTGATCAATGGCGCTGTGCACGTGGGCAGCTTGTTCCACTTTTGCGTCCAGATGTGAAGAGGCTAAGCGGACAATCTTGTTCAGTATTCCGAGTGAGACTGCATCCGGAAGCACAGTTGAGAAAATCGACAGACCACGCTGGATCGTTGGCCCGCACTGCAGCCAAAACGCATCTGGCACTTCAATCGGGATAGGCTCGTGGAAGCAGACACCGGAAACGTCGCTGAGCATCTCCACAGTCACCAGAGCGCCGCTGTACTCGAGCGTCCAGAGAGCAGGGTACTGGCGCCGACCTTTGTCGGCAGTCATGAGCTTACGTAGAACATCCAGTTTCCGTTTTGTGTCTTGAACAACGTCTCGAACTCGTATGTCGCTGAGCATGCTTGGGCGTCGCCATGCCTTCTCAACGTACCAGGTAAAGCCACCTCGCGGTAGCCAAGAGAGCAGGTCCCGTACGTCGTTGTCAGACTTGTCCATGATCATAGCATCAGTGTAGGTCTTGATTAGATCCTTGATCCGGTGGCGTGTGCACTTTGTGTCGCCGAAACCGGCTGCCGTAATGTACCGAGAAGCCGTCAAACCAGGATACGCTTCGAGCACGTACTCGATATTCATGACATAAAACTGTGCGCACTTCCATGCTGCATTGAAGTCGCCGGTCGTCGACCCAGACTCAACGCGAAGCACATCACGATGCTCGGACTCACTGGATTTCAATGATACCCGTGTGGTGACATTCGCCTTTTCATCGACTGCTTCGAACTGCCGTCGCTCCACTCGTCTCTTTGCGAATGGTGTGTGGCTCAACACTGCAACGTTCTCATAAACGATTTCTGACATGTCAAGTGGTAGCTCGTACTCCCAAAAGACACGCATCTTAGCAGACTGGAAGAAGCCGTTGTCTTCGTCGTTCGACGCCGTCTCGATTGACTTCCAGTACGCTGGTACTATGAGGTCGGAATCCCAGTCCATCGGCTGGTTATCGGCAGGATACGCCAACTGAAAATAGTGAAGCAACGACTTGAACGCGAGCATTAGTTCTGCGTCAAGTTGCTGCCACAGTGGCTTCTTCAGCAGACTGCAGTGGGTCACTCGACCATCCTGGCTCCTCGTGTCATTCTCGTCGGTATGGTTGTGATTCACAACTTCTCGAACAAGGTCAAGTACAACCGTCGGGTCAAGAATGATGCAGTCTTGAAGAAACCCTGCAGCTTCTTGCTGATACCACAGGATGTCACCTAGTTCGTGCAGCGTCCTCAGGATTGGTTCGCACACGTCAGCGGTGAGTCCTTCGATGTCTTGGATGAGTGCATCACAGAGGGCGTTACGTGGAACTATCATCCGCTCGACGCGATGCCTTGGATGCAAAGTCGCAGCCTCGTCGCGACGCAGGTGAATCGCTTTCAAGACCTGAGAATAAATTGTCGGCATGGCAAATCCACATGGGTTGCAGGCAACTGTCGTCTCCAACTTTTCACACGCGTCGTAGACGGCTTCAACGTTAACAGCACTCACGACGATCCACTTGCCGGAAGAAACTGCGTGCACCCGGCCTCTCAGATCTTGGAGTTGATTCTTGTCATTTTGATTGCGAAGACGAACGAAGGGGGAACCAACAGGTGAACAACCGGTTGTCGGACAGTTGTCTGTTGCATTGCGGATGGCTTCGTCGATTTCGACCACCAGGTCGTGCTTCCACTTCTCCACTCTACGACTCAAATCGCGCCAAACATGATCGGCTGATCTTAGAGCGCCTTTTCGACCGCGATTTTCAAAGCAGTCATGCTTTGTGCCGACAAATACAAATTCGGCATCCGGCTGCCTTACGAATATGAGTCGGATCCAGTGAAGGATGTTCCTCGTCACAAAACGCTGCATGAAGGTCTCCGTGTCTTTCATTGTGGGCCGAGCTTGGGCTTCCAACATGGCATCAGAGTACGCCTTGAGATCCACACAGACGAGATACAGCGTCAGCCGAGAGAAGAAAAGAGTGTGCGCGACTTGATAGATGTCTTGCCCGGCAAAATCCCAGAACGTCACCTCATACTTTGTATTCCCTTGGCGAGATTCGTCCGCGAACGCGTACCCCAGCAAATCGATGCCGATTGTTCGGTCTTCATCCGCGTGAACAAGTGAAGGTGTGCTTGATACAATCGACTTGACTAAGCTCGTCTTGCCCCATAAGCTTGGCCCGACTACACAGACCTTGCGGCGATGCACGACATCCTCGAGATCAGATGCCTTCATGGTCTTGATGTACGTTGACGTTGCACGTTCCCCATGTCGAAGAACTTCGATTGGTACACTCGTGTAGGGCATTCCGTACAGTCGATCCTGAGCCCACTGGTTGATGCACAATCGAATAGATTTCGCGAACGCACTGCTGTTTGGCAGCGCCCAGCGTGAACCACGACGCCGTGTATAAATGCTGGACTCCTCTTCGACTAACGCTGCAAGACGAGTCTCGCACCCATAATCCCACACAGCTCGACCGTACGCCGCCATAGCGCGCGTTAACTCGTACACATGATATCCGTAGATGGTGCTGGAGAAGATGGCCAGTTGAAGCGCAGTTTCACCTGACTAGAGCGTGAAAAGCAATCCATGAGCCGACTTCTTCAATACAGAGGACATGGTGGATTCGTACCTCTGTCGGCAACGCCGGATCGGCGCCCGCGTGAAGCAGCAACTTGACCACTTCTATATTTCGCGCTCTCACGGCTTCGTGAAGTGGGCTCAATCCGTCCTTCAATACAGTAGTTACCACATCACACGAACCGATTCAGTCACACTCCCCACACACTATCATCTCGCTTGACTTACTCGGTTCTTCATAATGAGGGACGGAACCGCTCCAATACGGAGCAAAATAGCCACCAAAGACGAGCTGGATGATGCACGAGACGCAATATGGAGTGCTGTGTCCCCGTTGTCTCCAACAGTGTTAGCGTCCGCACCATGACGCAGAAGACACGCCACAACGTCTTCCGCTTTCTGAGATTGTGGGGGAGCATTCTTTTGCTCCCAGGGACTGATGAGGCGAGCGAGCAAACCACTTGATTGCATTTTGGCCAGGCGTTCCGCTTCATTAAGCGCAAGCACTGTTTCAACGGCCATGATCACGAGTGGCTTGCATCCCTTCAGGACATCACAAAGAATACAACGTTGGTCAGCATAATATCGACCATCGCCTTCCTCCACAACACTAACACCAACGACATCGAGGTCCACACTGCTCAACCCGTCTCTTCCGAGCCGCTCGACCAGCGCGACGTTGCTCTGCGCCAGCGCGCTCAGCAGAAGCTCTCGTCTGTGCTCGTCCTCAATCGGCGCGTCCAGCGAGAGCAAGTACTCGGCCATCAACTCGTCCTCGCGCCGTACCGCCGTCAGCAGCAGCTCGCCGCCATACTATGATAACCACACAGTCTGTTAGCACCACCTCTACAGGTGTTTGTTTATAAGCGAGGGGACTCCAGAGCAAGGCGCTGGTTCGACGAACCTCCTCGATGCGCGCGGCGCTGGCCTCGTCGTCCGCTAACAAGAGCCGCTGGAGCACGGACAGCTCGCCGCGGCCGGCCACCTCGCGGAGCCGCTGCTCGATCTCAGCCTCGTCCTGTCGGAGCGGGGGAAAAGCGATTAACTTGATACATCGAACAGGGGGAAATCGGGGAAAGCGCTGGCCACGCTCGCACCGTCGGATCGCCGAACACGGTCGCGAACAGCGCGACGAGTCTCGACGCCATTTCCGCTGCGTCGGTGGCGGACAGACGTCGCGCGTTTCCTGCTTTTCCGTGTGAAGTTTCCGCTTCTCTCGTTGCTTGTTGGGGATGAGAAAGAAAGTGGAATGGCGATCGCCTGACAAAAAAACCAAAACACAAAAAAATTGACGATTCGAAAAGCTAATTTGAAGTTGCAGACCAAGACGAAGATAAACTAGCCTGTTTGATCAGCTTTCTCGAATTTCACGAAACGTGGACCACACTACGAACGTTAACATATACGGGACCCTCTGGTCTGGATCTTTCCACCATCGTCACTCCGGTATCTGTTCATCGGGATGGCTTCATCGGACTTGCCGCCGCCACGCGCGCGCGTGATCCTCGTCACGGGCGGCTCGGGACTCGTCGGCAGAGCCGTCCAGGACGAGGCGAACGCCCGCTCGTCGTCCCACGGCTCGAGCGACGTGTGGCACTTTGTGGGCTCGTGCGACGCCGACCTGCGCGACGCGCAGCAGTGCGACGAGCTGTTCGCGCGCGTGCGGCCCACGCACGTGCTCCATCTCGCGGCGCGGGTCGGCGGACTCTACAGCAACCTCAAGTACAAGGTCGACTTCTTTCGCGACAACATGGCCATCAACGACAACGTGCTGCGCTGCTGCCACGCCCACAAGGTGACCAAGCTCGTGTCCTGCCTCTCGACTTGCGTGTTCCCGGACAAGACGCGCTACCCGATCGACGAGACCATGCTCCACGACGGGCCGCCGCACGCGTCCAACGAAGGCTACGCCATGGCCAAGCGGCTCATCGACACGCTGAACCGCTGCTACGCCGACCAGCACGGCTGCGCGTTCACGTCCGTGATCCCGACCAACATCTACGGGCCGTACGACAACTTCAGCGTCGAGGACGGCCACGTGATCCCCGGACTCATCCACAAGTGCTACCTGGCCAAGCAGACCAACCAACCGTTCGTGATCTGGGGCAGCGGCCGCCCGCTGCGGCAGTTCATCTTCAGCCGCGACCTCGCCAAGCTGCTGCTCTGGGTGCTGGACGAGTACGACAGCGTCGAGCCGATCATCCTCTCGGGGGACGAGCAGGACGAAGTCTCAATCGCCGACGTGGCGCGCACGGTCGCCGACGTGATGGGCTTTAAGGGCGACGTCGTGTTCGACACGAGCCGCGCCGACGGCCAGTTCAAGAAGACCGCGAGCAACGCCAAGCTGCGGCGGCGCCTGCCGCAGTTCCAGTTTACGCCGATCCGGGACGGATTGCGGGAGGCCGTCGAGTGGTTTGAGCACAATTACTCGGAAGCGCGTAAATAAAGACCCGCGTCTCTCTCGCGGTCGCTGACGACGTGTTCCGCCCTCCCCACCTGGCTGATTTCTCGAAGTGAACGCCCCTATCGCGCCATGCGCCTTCCCACGCGTGGGTGCGATGCAACGGCGGAACAAACGGAAGGGTCCGTAGACAGGCAGTTCATCGACGGAAAGGAAGGCGGCCCAGGGCGCGTACGAAGAGCCGCGTTCAAGTTGGTACTCAGTGGGGACACGATCCCAGCGGCCCACACTACGTACTGTACGAGCGCCGGTTGCTAATTTCAGCGCGCCACTCGTTGCGCGTGACTGACTGTCTTCTCGCTATTTCAAGAGACTCGAGAGAGAGGGGATTGAGCGCCGCGTTCCGGCGGTGGGCGCCATTTCCACTCAATCGCGAGGCGTGATGCCCGTTCGCCACCAGCTTCAAGGTGCGTTTTACCCGCTTCTGATTGGTGGTAAATGAAGGAAACGCAGCATGGTTGGCTGAAATAGACACCGCACACGTCCCACGAGAATCTGCTAAATGGCTCCCTTTTCTCTCCGGCCACGTACGTGGATATACTGGGGGAGGTCCGCGGGGCACGCGGCAGATTCTCCTCCGCTCCCCACATCCTCACTCTCGCTTTCACGCCCTCTCAGAGGCCTGTGTACGGTTTCCCTCCGCTCCGCTCCCCTCCTCCACCGCCTCCTCCGCCTCTGAACATGGCGGACGCGGCGTCGCTCGCGCGCGCGCTGGACGAGGGCAAGCTCGACCGCGCGGTCCACGCGCTGCTGCTGCTGCTCGGCGATCCGCTCGTGGACGCCGCTTCCGCGCAGACGCGGCGCTTCGGCGTGCTCGAGCGCGCGGTCGCGCAGGTCGGCGAGCTGCTGGCGATGCAGCGCCGCGCAGCGCCGCTGTGCGCCGGACTCGCGCGCGCCGAGACCGACCCGGCGCCGCTGAGCTACGCGCAGCTCCAGATGCTAACGCTGCAGACGCTCGCGCCGCACAGCACGGCCTACAACATCGTGCGCGCCGTGCGCGTCACGCACGCTGGACCGCTGGCCGTCGCGGCGTTCCGCGCGACGTGCGACGCGCTGCTCGCGCGCCACGCCGTGCTGCGCACCGTGTTCACGAGCGACGCCTCCAGCGGCGAGCCGATGCAGTGCGTGCTGCCGCTGGCGCACGTGACCAACTCACAGGAGATCGCGCGCGTGCTGCAGGTGCCGCGCGACGTGATGGAAAGCGACGCGGCGCTCGCCGCCTACGTGGCGCAGGCGACTGCCGGGCCATTTGACCTCGCGCGCGACGCCCCCGTGCGCTTCTACGCGATCACGACAAGCGAAGATGACGGAAAGTGGGTGCTTGCGGTCGTGCTGCACCACATCGCGACGGACCCCGAGTCGAGCGGCGTGTTCTGGGACGACTTTGGCCGCTTCTACGCCGCGTATCAACAGGCACACGGTTGTCCCCAGCGCGAGGACCAGCTCATGCAGCTTGCGGAGGCGGCGCGCGCGCGCGTATCGTACCGTGACTTCGCCGTGTGGCAGCGCCAGCGGCTCCAGTCGGGGCTGCTGGCGCCGTCGCTGCAGTACTGGATCCACCAGCTCGCCCATGAGGAGATCCCGCCGCTCGAGCTGCCGTACGACCGCGCGCCGCCGCAGACTGCGGCGTCGGGCACGCGGCGCGGCAGCACGGTCGTGTTCCAGTCGACGCCGCAGTTGCAGCGCGCGTTCAGCAGCCTGTGCGGCGCGCACGGCGCGAGCCTGTTCATCGGGCTGCTCTCGGTCTTCCACCTGCTGCTCTCGCGCGTGGCCAACTGCGACGACATTGTGATCGGCGCGCCGGCGTCGGGACGCGCCCACGACGCGCTGAGTGGGCTCATGGGCTACTTTGTGAGCACGCTGCCGTTCCGCATCAAGGCCCAGCACGACGCCGACTTTGCCTCGTTCCTGCGCGCGGTGAAAGACGTCGTGGTCGACGGCTTTGGCCACATGGAGATCCCGCTGCAGAAGATGCTCGAGCACGTCCACGTGGACCGCTCGAGCGCCCATAACTCGGTCTTCCAGGTCATGTTTGCCTGGGAAAACAGCAGCAACAGCAGCAGTAGCAGCCCTTCAACGTTCGAGACCTCGGAGCTTACACTGCCGCACGAGACGGCCAAGTTTGATCTCATGCTGAGCATGCGCGAAGCACTGAACGCCGCTGGCGAGACCGTGCTGGAGGGCACGCTCGAGTACCCCGTGGACGTGTTTGACCGTGCGACCGTCGAGCGGTTCATGCAGTACTTTCTCGAGCTCGCTACGCAGGTCGCGCTCGCGCCCGAGGGCAAGAAGTTGAGCGAGATCCAGATGATTCCCGAGACGGAGCGGCGCGTGATGCTCCGCGAGTGGGGCGCACCGCCCGTGGTCACCGAGACGACCTGCGAGAGTTCGCGCTTCCTGGATGAGTGTGTTTTCCAGCAGGTACAGCGGACGCCCCACAACGTGGCGCTTCGATTCGAGGGCCAGGCGTGGACATACGAGCAGCTCTGGCGGCACGGCTCACAGCTCGCGGCGGCGCTACAGAAGAACACGCAAACTCGCAGCCTCGCGGGTGTACGCGTCGGGCTGTTTCTGGATCGCGGGCTCGAGAACATCGCCGCGATCTTCGGCGTGCTCCAGTGCCGCGCGGTATTCATTCCGCTGGACGCCGAGTTCCCCGTGGACCGCATCCAGTACATGCTCGAGAACAGCCAGGCCGAGGTCGTGATCACGCAGCGCCACCTCGTCGCGCGGCTCGAGGCGCTGCTCGCGCGCTCGCCGCAGCGAGACCACATCCGTGTGGTCGTCTGCGAGGACGCCTTGGACCAGGCTAGTGACGCTGACAGTGCGGTCCTAAAGCAGACGTCCATGAGTGACCCGGCCGAGACCATCGCTTATATTCTCTACACGAGCGGCTCCACGGGCCGCCCGAAGGGCGTGATGGTCACGCACGCCAACCTGCTCACGACGCTCGAGTGGACCGTGCGCGAGTACGCGGTCACACACGACGACATCTTCCTTCAGTCCACGTCCTCGACGCTCGATGGCTCGCTCACGCAGCTCTTCTCGCCGCTGATCGCCGGCGCGAGCGCGCTCATCACCAAGAAGAACGGGCTCCACGACCTCGCGTACCTCTCTGGGCTGCTCACCGCGCACCGCGTGACGCTGTGCGTGTTCGTGCCGTCGTACTTTGCGATGCTCATCGACTACATGGGCGAGTTCCCGCAGCACGTCAAGCACGTCGTGCTCGCGGGCGAGGCCTTCCCGACCGCGCTCGCGACCAAGTTTTACGACAAGCACGCGCGGTTCTGCGAACGCACGCAGACGCGCGTGTCGTCGACTTGCCTCGTGAACGAGTACGGCCCCACCGAGGCCTCAGTGACGTCGACGTTCTACCGCTTCCCGTGCGAGCTAGCGCTCGCCGGCGGGGAGCTCGATAAGCAGCAAAGCGTTCCGATCGGTCGCGGCGTCGACGACCACTTCCTCGTCGTGCTGGACAAGCACAAGCGTCTGGCGCCCGTGAACGTGCCGGGGGAGCTCTACGTCGGCGGTCGCGGCGTCGCCAAGGGCTACTGGAACCGACCCGATCTCACCGAAAAGAGCTTCTGCCACGAGGAGCTCTCGTGGCTCCACGAAAGCGGTGAGCTCGCGGACAGCAAGGCACCGGTGCGCTGGTACAAGACTGGGGATCTCGTCAAGTGGCTCCCCAATGGGCAGCTGCTCTTCCTCGGCCGCACGGACTCGCAGGTCAAGCTGCGAGGTATGCGCATTGAGCTCCAGGAAGTGCGCAACGTGCTGCTGCAGTCCGCGCAGGTCAAAGACGCCGAGGTGCTGGTCGTCAACCAGCGACTCGTCGGGTACGTGATTCTCGTGGCCACGTCGTCGTCCGCTTCGAGCTCCGCCAACATCGCGACGCTCCGCGATACGGTTGGTCGACGACTGCCCGTGCACATGGTGCCCCACGAGTTCGTCCTCGTGGACCAGTGGCCGCGCACGCCCAATGGCAAGCTGGACTTACGGGCACTTGCGCTGATCAAGCCCACGACGCTCGAGAAGGAGTCGTCCGGCAACCAGCAAGACGGCGATTGCGTTGACAGTGATCGTAAGGCAGAGGAGACGAGCGGCGGCAGCACGACGAACGTCGCGGTTGCCATTCTCAAGCAGGCGTGGCGCGAGGTGCTCGACGTGGACGACGAGAGCGCGCTCACGCGCGCGTCGTTCTTTGAGCTCGGCGGCAATTCGCTGTCGGCGATCCGCGTGATCTCGCTGGTCAAGCCGCATGGCATCGCGCTCAAGCTCGAGTCGTTTTTCCGCTGCAAGACGCTGCTCGAGATGGCGGCTGTGTGTGCGCCAACGCTCGCGATCGACGGCAGCCCCCAACACAAGAACACGGTCATCCCGCTAAACTGGAAGCCCTGGACGGATGGCCCGTGTGCTACATCAACCGAGGACGCAAGTATAACGCCCCTCTTCCTCGTGCATTGCGCGGACGGCACGGTCTGGAAGATGATGGAGCTCGCGCGGCGGCTGCCGATGCCCGTATTTGGTCTGCAGGCAACGCACGGCGGCAGCGCCCCGAGCGTCGAGGCGCTCGCTGCACAATACTGGGAGGAGATCAAGGCCGTCCAGCGCCACGGGCCGTACCGCATCGGCGGCTTCTCGTTTGGCTGCCGCATCGCGCACGCGATCGCGCAGCTCGGTTGCGAGGAGGGCGCCGTGTTTGCGCCGCTCACGCTGCTCGACGGCGTGCCCTTCCACTTTGGTGACCGCCGTAAAAAGCCGACCGACGAGGACGCGGCTCGCCCCGAAGCCGACGCGGACGACGCCGAGACCAACGTCACCGAGTACGTGGCGCGCGCGCTCGGGTACAAGCCGTCCGCGCAGCAGCCGCAAGACGGCGCCGGCCGCGCGGACCACTCGCGCGACCCGGAGCGCGAGCTCTTCGACCAGCTCGTCGCGAACTACACGAGCCACTGCGAACTGGACCACCTGTACCGGCCATGTGCAAGCGGACGCAAGGCGCTGGAAGCGATGCCCATGAAGCTCTTCAAGACTTTCCACTGGGACGTGGACGCCGACGCGTACCGCGAGCGTGGCGTCGAGCTCGAGATCGTGCCCGTCGCGGGCGAGCACCTGACGATGCTGCGCGTGCCGCACGTCGAGAGCGTCGCGCGGGCCGTCGCCGAGGCCCATGGGTGCTGCTAATCCGTTCATTTATGAGAATACAGTGCATGATAGAGACACGAACCTCTCTTTGCTTTCTTCCGTCCGCTCACAGCACAAGGAGGTTGGGTGCATGCACTCGTCCTCGACCTGACGTTCGTTGATGCAGAACCAAGCAAGCCAACAGCCACAGCAATAGAAACAAACACCTACATAGTATTCCCGAATGCTGCAGTCCGTCTATGGGCGGCTAGAGACGCGCGGTTGTGCGCGGTGGGCTTCACGGCTTGAAGGGCGCGCCCAGGTTCCACGCGATGAACGCGTAGACCTCGGCGCTCTCCTCGATGGTCTTGGCCGTGGGCTTGCCGGCGCCGTGGCCCGACTTGGTGTCGATGCGGATCACGAGCGGGTTGGTCTGCTGCGCCGAGGCGCCGAGCTTGTGCTGCAGCTCGGCGATGAGCTTGAACGAGTGGAGCGGCACGACGCGGTCGTCGTGGTCGCCCGTGGTGAGCAGCACGGCCGGGAAGCCGCCGTTCGTGAGGTTCTTGATCTTGTCGCTGTCGGCGTCCGGCACGTTGTGCACGGGCGAGTACTTGAGCAGGTACTTGAAGTCCTCGGCGACGTCTGGGTCGCCGTAGTCCGTGCGCCACGCGTGGCCGATCGTAAACTTGTGGAAGCGCAGCATGTCCATGACGCCGACGGCGCCCACGGCCGCGCGGAACAGGTCCGGGCGCTGGTTCGCGCACGCCGCGACCAGCAGGCCGCCGTTCGAGCCGCCGTGGATCGCGATCTTGGACGGGTTCGTGTAACCTTCCTTGATCAAGTACTCGGCCGCGTAGTGGAAGTCGTCAAACACGTTCTGCTTCTTGAAGAGCATGCCGTCCTGGTGCCACTGCTCGCCGTACTCGCCGCCGCCGCGCAGGTTCGGGAGCGCCAAGAGGCCGCCAAAGTGCTGCACGAACACGAGGCGCGCGACGCTGAACGCCGGCGTGAGCGAGATGTTGAAGCCGCCGTAGCCGTACAGGTACGTGGGCAGCTGGCCGTTCTGCGGCGCGGCCTTGGCCTTGACGAGGAACATGGGGATCTTGGTGCCGTCCTTGGACGGGTAGAAGACCTGCTTGGCCTCGTAGAGGCTCGCGTCAAAGCCCTTGACCTTGGTCTCGCGGAAGAGCTGCGGCGAGGCGTTGCCGTCGGCGAGGTCCACGCGGAAGATCGAGCCCGGGTACAGGAACGAGATGAAGTGGTAGAAGAACTCGGACTCGGTGCGCTTGCTGGCGATGCCGACCGTGCCGATGGTCGGCAGCTCGATCTCGTACTGGAACACGCCGTCGAGGTTGTACACGTGGAGCACGTGGCACACGTCCTTGAGCAGCTTGAGGATCACGAGGTCGCCTTTGACTGGGTACACGCCCTCGAGCACGATCGCGTCCTTCTGCTCCGGGATCACTTCCTCCCACACGTACGGGCGCACGTCGCTGGCGAGGTCCACGCGCACAAAGCGCTCGCGCGGCGCGTCCAGGTTGGTCGAGAAGTAGAACACGTCGTCCTTGTTGAGGATGTAGTTGTACGCCGCGTCCATGTTGTCCACGAGCTTCTTGACCTTGACCAAGTCGGCCGAGGGCGATGCCAGAAACTCGTCAAAGTTCTCAAGGTGCGCGAGGTGGATCATGTTGGCGTTCTTGCAGCCGTCGTTGAGGTAGATGATGAGCGTGTTGCCGTCGTCCGAGACCTCGGCCGTGAGCGAGTACGTCGCGTTCTGCGGGTACGCGTACACGAGCTTGTCCTGCGACTGCGGCGTGTTGATCGCGTGGTACCAGATCTGGTGGTTCACGTTCGCGTCGGTTTCCGTGCCGCGCTTGCTGTTCTCGGCGTCGTCGTCGCCCGCTGCGAGCTGCGTCGGCGGCGGGTACCGCGAGTAGAAAAAGCCCTTGTCGTCGTGCGTCCACGCGATGTTGCTGAACTTGACCCACTCGACCGTGTCCTCGAGCACCTGGTTGCCGTCGTGGACCGCGAGCACCTTGATGGTCTGCCAGTCCGAGCCGCCGCGCGCGATGCCGTGCGCAAAGTAGAGCTTGCCGTCGCCGCGCTTGGCCTTGGAGAAGGCCGTGGCACCGAGCGCGGCCGTGCCGTCGGTGGAGAGCGTGTTCGGGTCCAGCAGCACGCGCGGCTCACTCGTGAGCGCGTCCTGGATGTAGAGCACGCTCTGGTTCTGGAGGCCGTCGTTCTTGGCGAACACGTACTTGCCGGCGTGCTTGACCGGGCATGAGTACTTTTCGTAGTTGAACAAATCCGTGATGCGGTTCTTGGTCTCCTCGACGAACGGCACCTGCTCAAAGACCTTCTGCGTGGTCTTGTTCTGCGCCTCGACGAACGCCTTGGTCTCGGCGCTGTCCGGGTCCTCGAGCCAGCGGTACGGGTCCGCCACGGCCGTGCCGTGGAGCTCTTCGACCAGGTCCGTGCGGCGCACGGGCGGGTACTCGATCATGGGGGGAGCGGAGAACGAGGAGGGGGAGGAGGAGGGAGGAGGAGGGGAGAACGAGGAGGAAGTCCGCGCGTCGGTGCTCAAGGCCGCGAGTTGGGATCTGATGAGCGGGCGGACGGCACCGGGTGGCAGTGCCAGTGGCAGTGCCAGCAGCGGAGGGCCGCCTTCGTCTGCAGCCCTCCACATCACCGTGAAGTGGAAGAAGAGCGAGGGGATGCGTCACGGAGGCTGACGGGTGCAGGATACGACGCGGTGATTGGCGGATAAAGCGTCTCCCATGGTTGGGTGGGACCAATGAGCGGACACGGAGCATGGCACAGTGGGAGGATGGCGAAAGACAACGTGTCAGCGGCGGAGAACAGGTGGGTGTTGGTCCTTGTGCAAGCCGAAGAAAACCAAAGTAGGCGGCGGAGAACGCAAACCACAAAACCAACAAAACACGATTGGCGAATCAGCGGCGAGCACGTGGGTGGTTCTGTTGGTTTTGTTGATTTTGTTCCCTCCACAGCCACAAAAAACCGGATCCGCATAGAACCAAACGAAACACGAAGTGGGATCCAAAAACCACCAAGTTCAAGCAGACGCGCACACAGAACAGAAGTGGTCATCCACTGATTTTGCAAAATATGTTGTTTCACAGAACTAAATAAAATACATACCCTCTACCACTTGATCTCCTTTAAGACCTCCATCATTTAATACGCACCTAACGAGTGACCATACTTGGCGCGACCGCCAACATTTCCCTCCCGACGCCAAGATGAATCGCGCGCTGCGCCGCCTCGTGGCCGCGGAGGAGAACGCGCGGCGCGAGAAGCGCCAGCGCCTGCAGGCGATCCTCCGTCAGCGCATCGCGGACGCCGCTGCCATGGCAGCGATGGCATCATCTGCCAGCGGCGCCACGGCTCCGCCAGTGGACGCCAAGCCGGCGCTGGCTCGCACGGAGGAGCACGACGACGCGGACGAGGAGGACGACGTGGTGGAGCAGCAGCGGCTGCTGGCGTCGGCCACCGCGCACTGGCGCTGCGTAGAGGACGCGCAGCAGGCCGTGTGCGTGGCCATGAACCGCCGGCAGACGCTGCTCGCGGTGGGCGAGAAGGACGGCCGCATCAGCGTCTGGGACAACACGACGCTGCGCGTGATCACCAAGGAGCTCGACCCGACGTCGATCGTGCTGCCGGCGGTCGAGGAAGAGCTCCAGCCCGCGGGCCGCTCGACCGAGGCCGCGTCGACGCGCCAAGGGGGCGGGGAGGAGCCCAAGCAAGTGCCAGGCGACGCCGACGACGCGTTGCCACGCCACGCCAAGCGCGCCAAGACGAGTGACGGACGAGATGAGGACGAAGGCAGCAGCCCGTCTGCGGTGGTCCGCGACGAGCCGGACGGGTCGGCGGACGGGGACTCGGCGACGAACGAAGACGCGTCGGTGGACGGCCGCGACGACGCGTCGGTGGAGGCCGAGGACGAGGACGAGCGGACCGCCGCGGCCATGGACGTGGACGACGCGGGCTCCGTGGAGGACAACATGTCGGTCGACGAGGAGATTGTGGGCGAGGACCAGGGCGAGGACCAGGGCGACGAGGACGACGGCACTAGCGGTGGGCCAAAGCGTGAGGACCACCACGAGCCGCCTCGGGATCTCCCGCGCAAGCTGTCGGAGGGCTCGTCGTCGGTGCTCACGCTGGACGAGCTCAAAATCGCCAAGAGCATGCTCAAGCACGTCGTGAGCATCGCGTGGTCGTGCGACTCGCGGCTGCTGTTCGCCGGCTGCGAGGAGAAGAGCACCCGGCGCGGCCGGCTCTGCGTGTGGGACGCCGAGTCGGCGTGGCTGCTGGCCACGTTCAGCTTCGACGGCGCCGTGAACGCGCTTAGTGCGCACCCGACTAACCCGGACCTGGTCATCGTCTGCTCGTACAGCTCGCTGCCAGTTGTGCTGAACGTCCGCACGCGCGAGATGACCGAGCTGGCCGTGCCTGTCGTGAACTCTGCCCTGACCGTGACGCCGCCCGCCAACAGCCGCCAGCCCTCGCTGGTCGTCAACTGTCGTTACGGCGTCTCCGGGCGCTACATCTACTGCGCGACCTCCAAGTCCACGGTGGCCATTCTTGACAGCGAGAGCCTCGAGTGTCTCGATGTCAAGTACTTGTCGATGCTCATCCAATTTGTGGATCTCGCGGTGAACCCGCAAGAAACGGCTCTCATGTTTACGAGCTCCAAGGGCGTCCACGAGTTCTTGATCGAGTCTACCGCAAGCGGCACGCCCAACGAGAAGAAGCCCAGTCTCCAAGAGGCCCGCATCCACGCGACTGGCGCCGTCCGCGCTCCGTGGGCGTTGTGTTGCTTCAGCAGCGACGGAGAGTACGTCGTCGGTATGCCGATCGTCCGCCACCGCCATGTCGGCGAGAGCGGTTTGTACACGTGGCACCGAGGTACGGGGCGCGTGCAGCACAATCTCGGCGTCAAGGACGGCGTGAACTCGATCAGCTGGGACGTTCGCCGTGATGCGATCGTGGTGGTGTCGTGTGCCGGGGCGATCCATGTTCTCGAGGAAGACTTCAAGACGGAGTGGCCAGGCACCATGTACCCGGCCGGTTTCCGCCTACTCTTTGACAATGAGCTGGACATGGAGGCGATCGAACGTGAACTCGGAGAACAAGGAGACGTGACGATCAGCGGTGTGACTAGCCCTGACGCGTCGACAAGAAAGGGCAGCATGGAATTGGCGGCACATGAGATCGACGTGTTTTCGATGCGCCCAGAAGACGAAGAGTGTGAGGTGATTCTTCCAGCAGTCGCGGACGAGCGTCGCTACATCCCCTCCATCCCCATCACGCAGCACGTGAAGCGCCACTTCCAGCACGACTTCCACATTGAGCGCCACTTCGGGCTTGGCCAAAGCGTGTTCGAGCCTTTGAAGTCGGCAATCAAGAAACCGTCTTCTGGGTCGTCGTCCAAGAAGAAGAAAAAGGCAACGCCCTCGGACTCTACGGGTATGACAAATGAAAAGACAGCGTCGAGCAAGAGCAAGAGCAAAAGCAGGAGCAGCAGCAGTAAGAAGCGAAGACGGTAGAGCCATCCGCGTCGCGCACCGGCGCGAGCGTCAGCTTTGAAATAATACGACGTCACTTCGACGGAGCACTCAAAAATAGCGTGCTTCACTGCCGCATGCAGTGCGAGAACGCAAGGTTCGATGCCGTGATAAACGCTTTCTCTCAGCCCAGCGAGGCGTATGTAGGGTGTGCGTATGGTCGGCGATCCGTCCTATATCCCGGTGGGCGCGCACTACCAGCTGAAGCTACACAGCATCGCTCCGGTTATTCTACCGCCTCGATGCGCTCGAGCTCGTGACCCCAGAGGCACCCATGCGTCAACCCGCGCTGAGGCCGGCGCCCCACCTCTTCAAGGGGACGCGCAGCCCCGCCACGTGGATCGGAACCAACGAAATCGTAGCGACTCCTTGCTCGTCAGCAACGCGGCCATCTTCAGCTCGCCGATCAAACGAGCGGGACAGACCGGTTCCATCCATGTGCGTCGTCCACACAAGAGGGCGCCGGAAAATGGACATTTGACACGGAAGACGAAGCGACTTGGCACGGCGGAACCGATCGCGTTCGATCCGTTCAGTGAATCTCCGTACTGCTCGTGGCTCAGCCGAGACCCGGGCTCAAGCGCTATCGCCCAGCACTTTCGCCGTGATGCGGACAACATTCGTGGGTTCCGTGAATGGATGACGTCGAAGTTCCCGAAAGTTGTCGCCGCATTCAAGGCGCTGGATATTCTTCTCGATCGACCGCCGCCACCGAGTACAGTCGCGACACCGACAGAGGCCTCTGCAACAGCTACAACTCGCGAGAGCGGAGCGCAACAACTCGAAGCCAGCGACAGTGAAGACGAGTTTGACGACGTGCCAGAGTCGAAACGTGATACTCCGCTGAACGACCGAGGGCGCTTGCTGTTACAACAGCGCGCCGCTCAGCAACAAGCGTGGGGCGTGCTCCTGGAGTCGGCACGGCTGCTCTCCATTCCGCCCGGCGACACGTTCGCGACGCAAGACGTGACGCCGGCGCGGGATGTCTTCTTCGTGCTATCCGGTCAGTGTCAGCTGTTGTTCCAGCCCAAGTTTCTCGACCTGGTGATGCAGACGCGAAACGAACTGAAATCGAACCACGCGAGTCCAAAAGAAGGCTCCCCCAAGCATTCCAAGCGAGCTCAAGCGCACCAAGGATCGACAGAGAGGGCTGAGAGAGATCCAGCGGATCTCCAAAGCAGCCTGGACGCGCTGCTGGCGATGCGGCGGCTGAGCCTAAGCACTCTGACGCAAGCAGAGGCATCGGAGGCCATGGCGCATGCCGTGTATCCGCTACGCGTTCTCTCATGCGGCGACCATTTCGGGCTGGAGGCGTGCGCGTTCCGTTTCCCGCACCATTCCGTCTCGGCCGTCTCTCAAGGCGCGTTGCACCGCAATACGATCGGAGTCGCAACGCAGGCCTGTCTCTATGTACTCGTAGTCCCGTTCCGTGCGCTCGAGACGATGCGAAACGTGATCCGCGCGACGCGAACGCTGTCGTCCGCGGCGGTGACCCGCGCCGCGCGCTCTCCCGCGCCCGAAGAGGAGTCGCTCTTTGCGCCTCGGCGGCGTGCCCACGTCAAGCGGTCGATTCAGGAAGCGCGGCCGTCGCCCACGAACCACATAGCCGACGCCTTACCAGGCTGCGCGTTTCGAGACGAGGACGTCGAGTTCTTGCGCCACACATTCCTTTTACAGTCGATCCAGCTCAAACGACTGCAGTTCCTCGCCACACAGGTGCGCCTTATCCAGGTTCCCAAGCGCGAGTACCTGTTCACCACGGGCCAGGAGGTGCTCGTGTATCTCGTCAAGTCCGGGCAGCTTCGTGTCTTCTCGCCAGAGCAAGTGCGGATCCACACGGGGGACGAGGACGACGACCGCGCACTCCGCGACGCCGTGGGAGGCGCGAGCGCTGGCGGGGGTGGTGCTACGACTGTCGAGACGCGCCACGTGGAGCTCGAGATCCTCCAGACGCACGACACGATCGGCTTGATGGAGGCGAGCTTGCTGCAGCCGACGTTCTCCAATTACTGCCTCGCGACCAGCGCCGACGTGTGGGTCTACGCGATCCCGCCGGTCGCGCTGTTCACGGTGCTGGCCCACGAGCCGACGGCGTCGCACCAAGTCGTGGAGAACCTGCTCTGCCACCACTCGTGGTACAAGGCGCGCAAGTTCACGGCGCTCAACCACCACAACAAGCAGACCGAGTTCCGGCTCTCGCTCGGCGCGCAGCACAAGTCGCCGATCCCGTGCTCACGGTGCGGCTGGAGCGGCCACAGCTCGACGTCGTCGCTGTGCGTGCGCGCCGCCTCGCCCAAGTCGGCGTTCATCGAACACCTCATGGGCAAGGGGGAGCACGAGTCCCGCGCGCCCATCGCCCACAATTTATCGCTACGCACACGCATGGAGCGCGCGTCCCAGCTTCGGCTGGCTCAAGCGCACCGCTCGGGGTCCGTCGTGGTGGGCCCGGCGCCAGCCGATGGAGATCCCGATCCTGCTTGCACTGGTATGCCCTGCACTGGACCCCCCACTGGCTCGATGGTGGGAGGACGCGGGGGCGGCGCCATCCCCACAAGCGGGAGTATGCTCCCGGGGCTCGCCGACCTCGCGATGCTGCTCAAGGGCTCGCAGCCGGAGTTGGAACACGACGCAGACACAGCTCCGGCACCCAAGAGCGAGGCCGCCAAGGCGCTGGGTCGATTAGACGCGGCGCTGGAGGCAGGGGAGCTCATGCCGCCGCTCACGAGTTCAAGCAGGTCGCCGTGGCCCGCGAGCCAGCAGATGCAGCGCCGCCGCCCAGGCGAGTCCAACGAGGGCCAGCGAGGCTCAGTGTACAACCTGCGGGACGAAGCGCTGCGCGTCGTGGCGCGCATCGGTACGGCCGCGACGGTCGCGCCGGGCGGAGCTCGCGCGCTTACGCGGAGGAAAGCTATTGATGACCGGTGAACAACGGAGTCGACTGTATTTGACTTGGGACACCATCCACACAACTGCCTTTTTTTTTACAGCTCGGTCTCGTCGCGCGGCGCCGCGAGCCCGAGCGCCTCGACGATGTCGCTTTCGATCGCAAAGGGCGACGTGACCGTGCTGTACCGCTTGGTGGGCACGCCGTTGATTACGAGGAACTTGGTGAAGTTCCACTTGATGTCGTTGGTGAGGAACCCGGGCAGCGCCGTCTTCAGGTAGTCGAACAGCGGGTGCTGGTCGTCGCCGTTCACGTCGATCTAAGCATTAGCAAACAGGCACATGAAAACAGTTAGAAACCAATGAGATTGTCCGGGGCGATTGCGTCTTCCGTACCTTGGCGAAGATCGGGAACGAGACCTTGTACTGGTCCTGGACGAATTGGAGGATGTGCTTGTTGTCGTGCGGCTCCTGCGCGCCAAACTGGTTGCACGGGAACGCGAGGATCTGGAGCCCGCTCGCGTGGTACTTTTCGTATAGCGCCTGGAGCTCCTTGTAGTTCTGGTCCGTGTACCCGCACTCGCTCGCGACGTTGACGACCAAGATGGCCTTGGCGTCGCGGAAGTCGTGGAGCGGGACGGGCGTGCCGGCGCCGTCCTTGACCACAAAGTCCCAGAACGACGGCGGCGCGCTGTTCTCGTCGTCGTCATAGTCGTCGTCTGCCTCGACTGCGTGCACCAGCGTGTCCTTCAGTAGCAGCGCGAACGCGCACTGCAGCGCCAGCACCAGCAGGAAGAACTTGCGCATGGTGTCGGTCGTTCCTTCTTATTCAAGCGGATTTGATGGGGTGTCGTGGGTATGACCAGCTTCATGCGAACCTAAAACGAACCTAAAGATCTTCTCCTGCTGCAACCTTTCGTGTACCTTCGGACGACATTCGGGCATCTCTCGTCAACCCAAGGTTCACACAACGGAACGAAAAGCTCTCGGAACTGCCCAAGATGGAGGATCTGCTGGACAAGCTGGAGCTGGAGAAGGAGCAGCTGCTGCAGGACGTCGTGGAGGTGGAGCACCAGGACCGCGCGCTCGCCGCGCGCCGTGTCCAGAGTCTAAAGGACGTCTTCGAGGAGATCGAGCTGGTCGCGGCGGCGGCGGCTCCCGTGGAGGCGGTCGACGGCGACGCGCGCGTCGGCAATCCGAACCCGCAGGAGCTCACGCCCGAGTTCTACGCGAGCTTCTTAGTCGTTCTCTTGCTCAACAAGGACCTGTACGTTTGGGGGACATAAATCCTATGGGAGAACTGTTCGTTGTGCGTGGACGGCGAGTGGACTGATGGATTTGGATGATGTTCGACAGGAACGACGCGCGATTCCTCTGGAAGCGGATCGCCGCTGAGACCAAGCAATCGTCCGAGCTGCTCGAGGATGTGTGGGCGATCGGTAAAGCGCTCTGGAAGCGGTGCGCGAGATTCCTTTCTTGATCGTGACTGTGCTGATGTCACTAACGGCCATGTTGGTCCGTCGTCTCTGGTATGGATCTCTCCTGTGCAGTGACTTCACGGCGGCGTACGCTGCTATGACCAAGACGTGGCCTCAGCAGATCGGCGCGCTTGTTGAAGTGCTGCGTCGTACGTTCAGTCGTGTCTGACAGCGATCACAACTCGATCACTTCCACTCACTACGCATGCTGTATCATCCCCAATTAGTCTCGACCCGCGAGTCCACCGCCGAGCTGCTCAGCGTCGCGTACTCCTCGATCTCCATCGCCGACACAGCCTTGGCGTTGGGCTTCTCCGACCACGCCGCCGCCATCGCCTGTGCGTACACGCTCGTTGAAGTTGTTTTGCGAGTGTTTTTTTACTTATGCTGACCTTGATGATCTATCGTGCCATCTGCTTAGACTGCACGTCGCTGGGCTGGGAGGTCTCGCATGAGGAGAACGTGGTGCGCCCCAAGGCGCTGCCGTTCGCGCCCTCGCACGCCGTCGCGCTCCAGCAGCTCGAGACGCTCTCGCAATATGTGCTCCATCTCGAGCAGAGCACACTCATCAAACTCCCGTAACCCCAGATCCCCTAAATAACCGTAACCGGTTTCTATCATGTGTCAGTTGTCAGTTTGTATCGTTTGGCCCGAATCTCGATCTGTTTTGAGGTACGACCACACCATCTGGTGCTTCAACTCTGAAGCGGTGAAGGCAAACGAGTGTTTGCGCGATCTGCGTTTAGTCGTCGGACAACGATCCTAGTTTTACCTAGTTTAGTGTCACATTGGCCCATCCCCAGCGGGTGATGTGCGATCTGGCCCGTCGCTGTGCTCTCAAACACACACAACACCAAATGCCACCTTAACTCAGGGCACGCGTCCTACCCCACAAGAAATCCTGAGGAGCTCAGGAGCTCCTAAGTGACATGCACTCTCCACAAACCACACCACACCATTGCTGCTCGTCCTCTAGCCTCCTCCAGCGCCGCAACCGCTCGCGCTCGCCACATTTCCTCTCGTCGCTCGGCGGCCATTCCTTCATCTTCCGCGGCGGCGCCACAGCTAATTCCAACTCGACGAACCAACATGGGCGACTACGGGCAGTACATCGTGCCGGAGGCGGCCGACATGATCAACTTCAAGGTGGGCCAGCCCGCGGCGTCGATGCTGCCGCTGGACAAGATCCGCGAGGCCGCGGCGCTCAAGTTCGAGGAGACGGACCCGATGTACCTGCAGTACGGTCACATCATGGGGTACCCCAAGTTCCGCAAGACGCTCGCGGCGTTCCTCTCCAAGGGCTACCACGCGCCCGTGGACACGGAGGAGCTCTTCATCACGAACGGCAACACCGGCGGACTCTCGCTCATCTGCTCGCTGTTTCTGCAGTCGGGTGACCTCGTGTTCATGGAGGAGCCGACGTACTTTCTGGCGCTGAGCATCATGAAGGACTTCAAGATGAACGTGCGCCAGATCCCGATGGAGCAGGACGGCGTCAACGTCGTCGAGTTCGAGAAGCTGCTCGAGCGCGGCGTGATCCCCAAGATGTTCTACACGATCCCGACGTGCCACAACCCGACGGGCCGCACGCTCTCGATCGAGAAGCGCAAGAAGCTCGTGGAGCTGAGCGTCAAGTACAACTTCCTCATCGTCGCCGACGAGGTGTACCAGCTGCTCAGCTTCCCGCACATCACGCCGCCGCCGCCCATGTTCACGTTCGACGCGCACGGCACGGTGCTCGCGCTCGGCTCGTTCTCCAAGATCCTCGCGCCGGCGCTGCGCCTCGGCTGGATCCAGGCCAAGCCCAAGCTGCTCAAGAAGATCATCGACTGCGGCCAGCTCGACTCGAGCGGCGGCATCAACCCGGTCATCTCGGGCATCGTCCACGCCGCGATCCTCTCGGGCAAGCAGGACGAGCACCTCGAGTTCGCCGTCAACACGCTCTGGGACCGCGCCGACGCGCTCATGCTCGAGCTCAAGAAGACGCTGCCCGACGGCGTCACTTTTGAGGTGCCCGACGGCGGCTACTTCGTGCTCGTGCGCCTGCCCGACCACATGAACGCGGCCGAGATGCTGCCGATCGCCGAGAAGCACAAGGTGCAGTACCTGCCCGGCTCGTCGTTCAGCGAGTCCATGAAGAACTACCTGCGCTTGAGCTTCTCGTGGTACGACAAGGTCGATCTCGAGCTCGGCGCGCGCCGCCTCTCCGAGGCCATCAAGGAGTACGCGTCCACGCGCGTGGCGCCCTCTGCGGCGACTACGATGTCCTCGGCCTCGGCTGCCTCGGCGTCGCTCACGGTCGCGGTCCACGGCGCCTCGGGTCGCCTGGGGTCGCTCATCGTGTCGCAGCTCGAGGCGCAGAGCGAAATCGCGTTCGCCGGCGCGATTGACCTGCGCAAGCAGAGCGTCCCGTCGCTCGCGGCCGTCGACACCGTGATCGATGTGACGCTGCCCGAGGGCACGAGCGCGCTGATCGACTTCTTGCTCGCCAAGGACAAGTCATCGTTCAAGAACGGCAAGCTGCCAGCCCTTGTTGTGGGCACGACCGGCGCGCTGCCCACGGCCCAGCTCGAGAAGTACGCTGCCGCCGGCGGCGTGGTCGTGCTCAAGTCCAACTTCTCGGTCGGCGTGCCGCTCGTGGCCGACCTGATTCAGCGCGCGGCGTTCAAGCTGCCGACTGAGGGCTGGAACGTCGAGGTCGCGGAGATCCACCACACCAAAAAGCTCGACGCGCCCAGCGGCACGGCCAAGACGCTCGTCAAGAGCCTCGCGCAGACCGGCGCGGCCTGCACGGGCCCGAACGGCGCCGTGCCCACGACCTCGCTGCGTCTTGGCGACGAGATCGGCCAGCACACGGTCTACTTTGCCGGCCCCGGCGAGCGCATCGAGATCAAGCACCAGGCAACACGCCGCGAGGTGTTCGCGATTGGCGCGCTTCGCGTCGCCAAGGAGGCCACGCGGCTCGCGGCCGGCGTCCACTCGGACTAGACGCGGTGCCTCGCAATGCCCGTTCTTCCATCTCCATCCCCAAATCAAACCAGAGCCTACCCGTAATACAGAGACCGTGACGATCGTATCCATTTTGTATGTGCGTGTATCCATATGTGCCTACGAGAGTGTACCCATGTCAATAAATACGCAGCATTGAGATCATCTCGCGCTGGCAGACCGGGCACGAGACGTGGTCGCCGCCGCGAAAGTTGCGGCGGTACACGTCGGCGTCTTCCTCGCAAAAGCACAGGTGCCCGCACGGCACGATCGCCGTCACGGCGGCGCGGTCCTTGCACAGAATGCACTCGTTCTGCTGGCGGTCCACGAGCCCGTTCACGCTCTGCTTCGAGTGCTGCACGTGGCGATCCACTTCCTGCAGCAACGCGCGCGACGTCTGCTCCATCACGCGCTGCTGGTGCTCGAGTGCGCCCATGCGCTCCTGCATTTGCTCGCACAGTTGCTCGTACCGAACCTTGACGCTGCTCTGCTGGTCAGCCTTGAGTTTCTCGAAAATGAACCGCTTCTCGGCATCTTTTTGGGCGTCTACGAGCGTGACAATCTTCTGCTCGGCGGCATCCAGCTTGAGAAACGTCTCGTGGAGCTGCTCTTCAAACTCCTTCTCGCGGTCTTTCCACAGACGGCGCATTTGTCGTTCGCCCTTGAGCCGGCGCTTCCACTCCGTGACGATCTTCGTGTGGCGTTCTTTGTAACGCGCGAGTTCCTGTTCGATCTGCTGCACGTACGAGCGCCCATCCGCCGGTTTGTCGTCAATTGCAAACGCCGCGCCATCGACATCCAACCGCTTAACTGGTGCGGGCTTGGTCTTTGACGCCTTCTGAGCACTGAGCGCGTCAGCAGCCGACCGTGCCGGCTTGGTGGGGCGAGCAGAGTCACCCAAGAGGCCACGAGGCTTCGACGGGTGCACGGGACTACCTGGCGACGAATCACTGGATGCGGATGGTTTTGGCTTCGACGTCGGAGGCTTCGATGATGGAGAAGGGAGCGGTGGAGCCCTGACACTGGCATTTGTGGTGGAGCCACTTGCACGGCCAGCTATCTGTGACGCTGCCGAACTCTCGGGCTTACGGACGACTTGGGATTCCGACTGCCAGTGACGAATGTTGCGCACGCCACACACCCAGCAGTCCTGTCCGAGACTTGGCTTCATCCAGCGTGCAGCCCAGGCCTCGGTTGTATCCACGTTCACGTATCCTTCTTCGCCGTCTTCCTCATTCTGAGGGTTTGTGACGGCTGCCATGACGGCATCGAGCAGTATGCCGTCGGCTTGAACGGGCTTGTACACCTTCATAGGACTCCTGTACTGAGCATTCAGCGAGGCGTTCCGTCCGATGATACGAAGCATGCCCCCCTCAGCCGCTGCCTCCTCTGGTGCTTGGTTCGTGTAATAGAAGATTCCCTCGGCAGACACAGCCACGACGGTTTTGCCGTCGTCGCTAGCGTAAATGGATTCCAAAATGATGTTTGCTCGACGCGACTTGCTGCTGCTGCCCATGTCGAGTCGCTCCATGTCAAAGAATGTGCGCACCACGGCCGTCGACTGGGAAGGGAGTCGGAAGCGACATGCCTCACCTGTGGGGGCGATGCCGTATGCGTGGCTTCCGTAGAAGGAGATCACATCCTTGGAAGAAGGCACGTCGAAATGGCCCTGGACTGTGTGTGCGTTCTCGCCATCGTCACCAGTCGAAGGCTTCAGATTCCACATGCGCACGTTCTTGTCTTCGCATTTGCCAGCGATCTGCAACACGGAGCTGTTTGGTGCTTGCGGCAGAAACGATGCAATCACAACCGTGTTGCCGTTGGTCGGGATCGAGTAGAGATGCCTCCATTCAGGCTCTACACCCGGCTGCATCGCCTCGTTGAACTGCCACATGTACATCGTTCCGACGCCTAGCCCGCAAAGGAGGTAGTACGACCGAGTCGACGCGGCAGGAATTCCTGCGCTGGACGGGCACATGGTAGCATCTGAGAAGCCCTGTGACACAAAGAAGAGAGTTAGTGACACCGAACGCGGCACAACGGACTCAATCTCTCCGCGTTCCAGCCTTACCCGCAGTCGGCTGTTGGAGTGGAATGATTTCTGGAGCTGGTCCATGTCTTCATCTTCCGTATCTACCAGGAGCAATCCAAGTCAGTATACGCCATTCAACGCACTCAAGCCACAAGGATCCTGCCGGAGACTCACCTTTTCCGTTCCGGTAGTTATGCAGGTGAACGCTCATCATGACGCGAGGCCCCGAGCGGCAGCCGACGAACGCATATCGTCCGTCGCCCGAGATCTTGACGCGCAAATGCGCTCCGGCGCTGCTTTGGTTCGATTCTTCGTCGAGATGGCCGAGCAGGTAGCCGTGGCGGTCGCTCGGGACTGTGCTGTCCATCTCGTAGAGTCGCACAGACCCATCTGTGAATGCCACGACGATGCACTCGCCGTCTGGACTCACGTCGAGCGACGATGCCACGCCCTCCGTGGAGAAGCACAACGACTTCGTGGCGACTGACGATGCACTCGAGAATAATGACCGCGCCAGCGGCTTGGGCGGTGGCGTCGTTATCACCAGCGATGACGCCGCAGACGGCGGTGGCACCGGGGTCTCTGCTCGGGATGCATCGGCTGCGACGGGTCGGTGGTTGGTCGTGGGCGTCGCCTTCTCCTCCGACAGATCCACGACTTCTGGGACTTTCGGTGTAGACGTGGACGTCGTTGTCGATCCTGCTGAGTCGAGCTGCTGCGGCATCGGCGACGCTCGCCGGGCTGGCGGCTGCGGGGACGGCCGCGCGGGCGACGGCGTCTTGACCACGCCGGTGCCGCCGCGCGTCTGGGCCGCAAACTTGGACTGGAACGACTGGAACGGCGACTTGGCAGGCAACGCCGGCGGCTTGAGCGGTGTGGCTGCCGTCGTGTCGTCGAGGTTGAGCACGGGCGTGCTGTGCATGGGCGGCACGCCCGCGGCCGTGACCTCTGGGAGGCGCGGCGCCGTCACGCGGCGCGAGGGCGACGTGAACACTTGGCGCAGCGGGCTCGCGCGTACTGCGCGCATGGGACTGGCGCGCACAGCGGCCTGGCGCATGGGACTCGCCCGGGCGGCCGCCGCCGACGACGTCCGCAGCGGACTGCCACGGTGCGACGCCGCCGCGGCCGCCAGCAGCGCCGTCGTGGCGACGGTCGATGCGGCAGCTGAGCTGGTCGTCGGCGACGTCATTGACGACGAGATCGCGGCCTTCGGGACCAGCGGCGTCGCGGGCGGGCCGACCAGCGAGCTCGCGTTTGCGCGCGGCGGCGCGGCACCCGTGGGCACGGCCGCCGCCCCGGCTGTGTCCTTCTTGGCGCGCTTGGTGGCCGAAGCCTCGGCGTCGTCGCTGCTTGCGGAGGGACCAGCCTGTTGTTGTTGTTGTTGTTGTTGTTGTTGCTTGAAGAACTCGACGACCGCGAGCCCGCGCTTCATGCCGCCGGCGCGGCCCGACGCCGCGAGCACGTTCTTCTTGATCATTTTGTCCATGTTGAGCGTGCTGCGGCGCAGCTCCTCGGCGCTTTTGCCGCCGGACGGCGGCGGCGGCGGCGGAGGGTTCATTGGCGTTGAACAGCGAAAGCTCGGCTTGTAGGCGGGCGTTCGAGGCGCTTGTTGCGCGGAACCCACGCAGCGAAGTCTGCTCTAGACGATGCGCCGAGTCGCAGACCCACTGGACGTCCAGATCGCGCTCACGCGGCGGCGATTAGTCGGCGAACGGTGGAGGTTCACGCTGTTTCCGCGCGAAGTTGGTGGGTCCTACGCGCCAAAATACCCCACCGGGATTTGAAAGGGGGGAGGGAGAGAAAGCGAAACAGGGGGCTTCTATTTCAGTAGAATGCCTAATCCAGGACACGTGCGAGTGACATTACAAAACTAGACAGCTTGAGATTGTCTAATTACGCTGCTTGTGCCACGCGACCACGTCGGCGTAGGCGATGTCGCCGCCAAAGATGTCGAGCGCACTGCCGATGGACAAGTCCACGCGGCCGTTGCTGATGCGGTCGACGAAGTCCAGGTCCTCCTGAAATAGTATGGGGACACGCGTGTGAGTTTCTGGGGACCCTAGCTGCAAACAGACAACTGATCCACGTACCAACGAGCGCGCGCCGCCGGCGTAGGTGACCGGGATCGGGCTCCACGCCGCGAGCAGCTCCACGAGCTCTTGCTGCAAAGCCACGAATGGATCCGAATGTCAGCATAAGCGATGATATGTGAATTGGGTTCTAGGATATCCTATACCTGGATGCCGCAGCGCTTGCCTTCGACGTCGACGGCGTGGACGAGGAACTCGTCGCAGTACGCGGCCAGCTTGTGGAAGAGAGCCTCACTACAAAAGTTACGACATAAATGAGCAAGTGGACCAAAACGCAATGAGGTGGAGAATGCACGGAACATACTCGATGGACGTGGTCGTGAACGTCTGCCAGCGGTCGGTCATGACGTAGAACTTGCCATCCTCGGGCTTCTTGCGGCAGCTGAGGTCGAGCACCAAGCGCTCCTTGCCCACAAGCTCCTTGAGTTCCTCGAGTCGCTCAAAGTCGATCTTGCCTTCGCGGAACACGTACGACGTCACGATCACGTGGCTCGCGCCGTTCTCGATGTAGAACTTGCAGTTGGTGTCGTTGATGCCGCCTGCGCAGTGAGCAAAGCAGCGTCAGTGCCCTTTGGCCACAAAAAACGCCCATTCCTATCAATGATTCGAGCTCACCTCCAATCTGCAGGCCGCCTGGGTACTCGCGGAGCGCCTCAAGCGCCGCCTGCGTGTTGGCCTCGGAGGCGCCGAGCATGATCACGTGGCCGCCCGGCACCGCGTCGCGCTTGTACATGGTCGCGAACGCGCCTGCGCTCTGCGACGCCACAAAGTTGGTCACCGGCGCCGCGTCCTGTCCATCGGTGAGCGTGGAGCCGACAATCTGCTTCACCTCGCCGGCGTGGATGTCGATGCACGGGCGGAACTTGGTCGGCATGGTGGCAGCGGCGGTCGGCGTCAGGGAGGAGAAAGAGGACGACGACGGACGAATGGATTCGAGCAAGGCGAATTGATTGCGTTGCCTCGGCTGGTCGAGCTCACGTAGAGACCATCACTCCTAAGTACGTAGTAACCCTGTGTGTACCCCATCATAACCTGAGACGTACGTACCCTCGCATTCCATATTTGGCTACATTTTCCCTTCTCTCAAAATGCACCTTCGATTCCGGCGAGTGTAGTGGGCCTCCACGACGACGACCATGAGCACGGCGCCCAGCGATCTCGAGCGAGCGGTCCAGGGCCTACGCGCGAAGCAACAGGAGTACTATGTGCAGTGGGTCAAGGATGCGATCGAGACTGAAGCGCAGCGTAAAGTCAAGCTCGAGAAGGCCCCAACGACAGACGAGTGCCGCCGGCTGGAGCGGCAGTTCGAGAAGGAGCGCATCAAGGACAAGGAGCGCATGCAGCAGATTCGAGAGGACCACGAGCTGATCTTGCGTGCGAAGATCGCGGAGTGGAAGACCCACGGCGTGCCCGAGAGCGCGCTCGCGCCGAGCAGCTATACGTCTCCGCGAACGACCCCAGCCGCGACCGAGAAACCGAAGCCAAAGCCCAAGGCAGGGAAGCTCACCAAAGCGACTATGGACCGACTTGCGACGCCCGCTGCAAACGTGACGCTTTCCCCCGACGGTGCGTTCGTTCTGGCGATCGACCGGTCGTCTGGTCGTGCTTCCCGTCGGATACGCCGCTCCTCATTCGTTCTGACTCTGTTGTGCGTGTGTGAAACCGTGGGCCACTGTAGTCACCCAAGACCTCGCAATTCAGAAAGACGCGATCCGCAAAGAAGACAAGATTCGGCTGCAACGCTACAAGACACACTCGCAGCCGTCGACGAGTAACGACAACCTCAAGACGGTACGTCGCGGACCAGCGAATCTGCATGACACTGGAGTGTGATTGCTGACGGTCGCTCGCGCGTCGCACTTGCTGTTCTTGTTGCGGCAGTTGACGGAGACCGACCTTCTTCAGCGCAAGATGAGCTTGCTCACGCAACTACACGGTGTCGTCAGCCTCCAAGAGCGCATTGTCCAGGATGATCAGTGTACGGTGCGGTCGGACGTGTCGAGCTGGAAGTCGGCCGACTTCCGCTCAACTGCGGGGTCCTGTCGGTAGAAAATAGAGCCCTTCCGCAAAATATATGAAGCTCTGGAAGTACACCAGTGCGGTATACTGGCATGGTCTTAATAGACGGAATCACCACGCGCGCGGGCGGGATTTCGCCGACTAGTCGTCTTCTTTTTGGGGCGGGGGGCCACACGGCTGAAGCATTTTCTATAGTAGCAGGCGCAGCATGGATAGTTCACAAAGTTAGCGCTCGCAACTCAATCGGTCCACGTGTTCAACATCAAAAAGCGTACCTCGAGCATGTTGTACTTGACGCGCCCGATCGCCTCGTTCTCGGCGACGGCGAAGTAGCTCATCATATCGTAGTGGCCGATGTGCGACGCCAGCGTGTCGCGGTGCTGGTTCACGGCCCACTCACTGAAAAACAAAAGGGAACACATTCACGAGCGTGAGAAAGACAGAAAGCGTCGCCCCCCCAAGGCGGGCAGTGCACGTACAACTTGGTGATGTCGGCGTGGCCCGTGCCGACGTACTTGGCCTGGAGATGCTCCCACTGACGGTTGATGTTAAACCGGTCTGCAGCCTATAATAGAGAGCAGGAAGCTGTTAGACATGCCCTCTCACAGGCCCATTTGGCCGGCGCGCAGCGTGCGCCCGTGCGCTACCATGGTGCCGTCGTCGTCGTCCCCGTGCCGGTGGAGAGGAAAGCTGCTTTTTGCATGTGGATATAGTTTTATTGGTCAAAAAGTAGTCACATATCATCCAATAAAAACCCTCTAAACAAAGCTTTATTTTATCCAACCACAAACCTATATTTTCCCGAGCCCTGACTCTGAGAACCCAAAGCAAGATCGAAATCGAAATCGGTTTTTAGAGGAGAACCGTGAATTTCGCGGTGAAGGTGTTCGAAGGCGAATCCACAAAGGGATGGACTGATCTGACCACCAAAAAATTTTCGAATGTCGGATGTGAATGTTCCTCGCGTCGTTGGAGGTCGTGCGAGACTCACGACGTGAGGACTCAAACAAAAGATGTAGAGGTCCAAAGTGGGCTCAGCGGGAACTCAAACGCGGAGCCATTTAGGTGCATCGAAGCCGTTCTGGTAGCTTCACTTGAGTCTCCCCTCTTCGGTTCACACAAGGTCAAAACTCGTACTACGAAAAAATACGGTTTAGGTTATTATCAAAACACGTTTTTGTACCGACCACGCAGCCGAGCCATTTCAAAATCGCTGGAAAGCAGGTGTCCCTAATTGGTATTTTGGGTTCCCCAAGCCTGTAATCACGTTTTTGGGGATGTTTTTCTCCTTTCTTTGGCTCACTGCTCTTCTTGCTAATGATTTTTTCATTGTGAGCAAGGGACAGATCACACAGGAGGCTCTGTCCAGTGCGCTGATCTGGGTCCAGTCACACAGACAGGCGTTTCGCTTCTGTCAACTCTCGTGGCCAGTTGGTGCCTCCCGCACTCCAGTCCCTGCCCAATCAGGTGCGTTTAGATGATTCACGTCCCCACATTAGTCCCACTGTCAAGTGCGCAGCGGCCACTGAAGCCACCACGTTCTTTTCAACCGGCCACGCCAAACAAACGGTGGCGAGGGAGGCATCGATTTTCGAATGCCGTGCATGGGACGAGCCAAAATTGGTTGCTTTTTGAGTCCGTTTTCTGTCCCCGCGGCGAGGGAGGAAGGAAGCAAACGGAAGCTTGAATTTCCGCGCGTTTTCGCTCCCGAGTGTTGTTTTTTGTTTCAGGGACCGCGATGGTCCCGCCTTGCGGATGGCAGGGTGACAGCGGGTCGTCGGTGGTTGGTGGTGCGGACTGGGGAACCCACCATTCGTTCGTCCATGTGGTGTTCTCTTTTTTTTTCTTTCGTTCTTTCCTCCTCTTTCTCGTTCTCCTCCATGCTTCTTTCCTGGGTGTGTGCATCCACCGTTGAGGACGAGTTGGCGGTGATCCATATTCTTCCGCATCTGCCGACCGGTGGAGCATTCGATTCGGCGGACCCTGGCGGCGGCCGTCCGCCGCCGCACACGACTGTCCTTTCATGCGCACCTTGCAGTGCAGCGGAGCGGCAGCCGCGCGTCGCTCTGGCGTGTGTTACAGATGAGCCAGCCCTGCCGACAGCCTTTGCTCCTCTCCTCTCCTCTCTCACCAGCAAAGACTCGTCCGCAAACGGAACGACCGTGTGGCACGATGTGGCACATGATATCGCGCGCGCGGGACCGTTTGCCCAGGCTGGGCCTTGCCGCCAGGCCCAGCCTTGCGGTCGACAGGCACGGCGAAGCGGGGGTGAAGAGCAGACGAGCGCGCTCGTCCCTCCTCTCACTTGCGACCGCGTATCCATGGCGCGTCTCCCCTGCTCTTGCACTGGCTCGTGCGCGGCTCAGTCCGCCCCGATCGATCCCATCCTGGCGACCTCGTTCCACGCACTGGGCGCGAAAATGCACGTCGTGGCGTCGCCTGTTGCTTGCGTCGAGAGGGCGTCTCCTCGGGTGGACGACTCGCGCACGCCACTAGCAACCAACTTGTACTGTACGTCGCGCGCTTCAATGGCGTTGTAGGATGAAACGAGGGGGTAGTTGGCTTCAAATGGTTCAACTTCATTAGTTACTATTGTATCATGCGCCGTTGGCCTCGAGGGCCGAGAGGACTCGAACGTCCCCTCCACAGGCAGAACCCGTGAGCATGTCGCCACGGACAAGCGCTGTGGTGCGTGCTCCTTCGAATCGCTGCAGCGCCCTGGAGCCCTCCTCTTGGTGCGGCTCTTTCGCGCGCGTGCTTGCGGATGTCCGACGGGACAGGGCGCGTGGAGGAGCGTGCGGCTGCCGCAACAGTATGGCACTGGGGAGGCGCGACCGACCCACATCCTGCGCACCTGAAGGGACCCGCTTCGCAATCGCGTGTGGGAGATTGGCACGGGGAGGAGGCCTGGGGCGCCGCTGGTCGCTTCTTGGAGTTTGCACCACGAGGCTTGACCGCTTCGACTTGCCACGGGGTTCACTGGGAGGGGACGCTTCATCTTCCGACGCGGCTTTTGAGCACTTCTGAACCGTGCTCACACAACTCTATCCCACCACTGCACCAGACATCCATCCATCGCAAATAAAAATAGGAGAAGAGGGTCGCCTTCCGCTGCTCGGTCCACCACGAAGCCTGCGGGGTTGTCGTATGCGTTCGCTCCTGTGCTTGGTCGTAGACGAAGGAGGGTGGCAGCGAGTCGTGCCAAGGCACAACTCGGGCCGCCGTCTCGCTTTCCGCAGAAAGTCGCTCGTCTTCTCATCGTCGAGCAAATCCACCAAGTCTGCCGCAAGACGGGCGGCAGAAAAAAAAGTCTCGTCGCGCGGGCGGGAGGCGGGAAAGAAGTGCAATGGCGCACTTCCCACGAGACACGACGGCAAACGGAACGCGGGGTGCACACGCCTAACTCTGGAGGCGTTCTCTCAGTGGCGCCATGCCGAGGAACTCGGGGAACTCGAAGTAATACTCTTCGCCACCGTCGTCGCTCTCGGGATCGGGCGACTTCAACTTGGTGCTTCCGTCGAGGTACTGCTTCACGACTTCCTTGTACATGGCTAGTCGGAGCTCGAGCTCGCAGATACACGTGCTGTCTTCGCAGCCGTCGCGGTGCTGGATCGGCTCGGGCGGCGGCGGGGTCCTGGTGGGCGGCGAGCCGGACAGCGGCATGCCTGTGAAGATGCGCTCCATCATCTTGGCGCGCCAGTCCTGGTAGATCCGCAATCGCAGTTGGTGCGACATGATGCGCGCCTCCGGGCGCATGCTCAGCGCGAGGTTGGACGCCTCCACCGAGAAGTTGTCCATGACCTTGAGGTAGTCCTCGTGCAGGTCCTGCAGGTGCGACAGCAAGTTCTCTTCTTCCGGCGACAGCGTCTCCTTCATGCCGACGAGGAAGTCCTTGACATGCTTTGCAATCTCCATCATGAAGCTGTTGGCAGGTCGAACGCGGTTGCAAGTCGGAGTGGTTGGGGAGGCCAAATGAGCGGGGTGTTGCGCACTACTCGAGCAGATCACACGCGCGGGGCGGGGCTGTGCGGAGAGCGGAAACGCGGGTTATACGCTGGGGGGGTCGGCGGCGGCGGTGGGCACTCGCTCGTGTTGGGGCGGTGCTGCGCTGCGCGTCGCTGCTTCTGCTTGTCCGATGACACCCAGGTGGCAAATGTAAAACTCTGCATCCGAGTGGGGGAGGAGGGAAGGCTCCGCGGCGGCGGAGGAGGGAGGGGAAGGGACCCACACGCCGCGCGCCGCTCTGTCCTTGTTGCCCGACCTCCTCCGCTGTTCTTCGCTCCGGAACACTCGGGACGCGGGCATACAAACTCGGAGTGAGTGTTCTGCCGGCCGAGGCGCGTACCGTAAGGTACAAAATATGTATCATCCCGGCCAGTACTTTGTGCCTCGGTGCCCTTCCCCGCAGCCACGAAACTTTACACCACCACGAATGATTCTGACCGCATTGACTTTGACAGTATTTACCGTAAAAACACCACCTGACTCCGACTATGAGTTGCAGGTGGGCAGACTCCACCGTGTTTTGGAGAGATTTGCTGTGCAGAAGGAGAGAAGAGGGACACGTGGGGGAAGGGTATCGAGGCCTGTGAGGTCACGGTCAGTGACGGTCCCTCACTGAGGGAAGAGCGGGGGAGGAACACCCCACGAGCGAGCGTGAGAGCATGAGACACCATGAACGAGAAGCGAGGGGGGCGTTCTTGGTTGTGGTGAAGGTGAGGCACCCGGAAGGAGGTGAAGGGAGTGGAGGAGAAGAGTTGGGCGCTCTCCATAACTGGGATACGCGTCTCGAGGTGCCCCAATGAAGCCACGTGTGAGGGGTCGCTTCCTGAAGTGAGCTCACACGAGTGCCAACATCAATTGCAGAGACTCATTCGAAATTGGTTCTCACGGAACATCGGTTCCAACAGGTCCTGACCACCAACGCTTCGATTTTTTTGTTCTTTCTTTGTGTGCGAGCAAGGCTGAGGGTGTGAGGGAATGGCCACACTTTTTTTCCTCCCTTGCACCCTACCCCTTTTCCTCAAACTGTTGCACTCTATGGTCCCTCTTGACACTGTGGCTCATCTGCCAGAAACGAAACTGTCCATGCGCCGATTGGTGGAAACAAGCCGCACCTTCAAGTGACTGCGGGCCAGGGCAAGATCCCGAATGAGAACGAAGACATTTCGCCCACCAAAGGAACAAAAACGAAAACAAAAACGCCACCAAATCGGACTTGCCGGTTTCCCCTCCGTGTCAATGAGGAAGAAAGCGACTCAATGGAACGCTCCCTGGATCCCATGCTTCTCACCTCGCCTTGCTGAAGGGTCTGGGTGGTGCCCCCAATCGGGCCCACCGGGCAGTGGCGACGGCGCTTGGCTCGCTCAATGGCGCGCATTTCTTTTTTCCGTGGCCGATCCGAATGGGAATGGTGCGGTTCAAATGCCTGAGGTTGGCAAGTGGATTTCCACCATGATGTAACGAAGTGTTTGGGCACATATGATCCACTCGAAAGGTGAGTCATGCCAGCGCAAGCGTGGCGGTCGCTCGTGGGTTGCTCGCCTCAGACCAGGCGCTGGGCCCGGCGAGAATGGTTTCCGTGTTTGTTTGATTTGGCTGAGGGAGGTTTGTGACCACGCGGCCCACGCCGCGTGTGCACGGCGTTCGAACATCCCACCAATCGGATGCGCGCCTTCCAGCGGCTCGACCCGAGTGGGTTGACTCCGGTGGCGCGCTTCAAGCAACTCGAGTCTCGATGGTGCCATAGGTCAGTCATGCTTCAAGGAGGGAGAAACATGCACTGGGTTGTTTGTGGGCGCTCGCCTGACCTAGAGTTTTGAGAGCAACATGTCTCGGTTTGTTTCTTTGGAGTTGAGGCTCTCCTCTCTCTGCGACGGGTTCCAGGGTTCAAAGCGATGCGACCCGGCCGTGAACTGGCGAGTGGCTTTGGTGGTTGGGCGGAGGGAGGCGATCTTCGCCCTTCAACATTCTTCCCCAGTCTCTCCGCCTGAACTGACTGCCCAAACCATCGACCGTGGACCGTTTTTGAGTCCAGCAGAACAAAGGGCGCCGAGCTAGCGGCTGCGCGGGTCAGCAGCCGCCTCAACTCCACTCCTGGTCTTCCGGGCCAAAAGGTCTCCGGTTCTTGGTTCTGGGGCCCGACGTGGCCCACACAGTTGGTTTTTTTGGTGGGACACACTGGTGATCAGGCGGGTCTCGTTGACATGATTCGGGTTCAAGTGCGGGTTTCCGTTGGCGAAGGAAGGGTGCAGAGAGATCTGAGGGCGAGGGTGAGATGGGTCGCCGGAAATGGTTCGGGTTTCGGTTCCAGAGCTGCAAGGATGCGCCGGCGCGGAGGAGTTGGGCCGAGCACTGCAAGCCTTCCATGTCATACGGTGTCAGCCGCCTCGCCGACCACGCACGTCGACATTCCCATCATTTACATGCTGGTTGAAGAGATGCAAGTTGCATCTCTCTCTCTCTCTCCAAAGCAAAGCGCGGGTTTCGGAAAGATTGCGGAGGAGGAGGGGAGCGGACTCCGCTCAGCGGGGGGTCGTCGATAAAGCGAGATCGGAGAGGCGCTCCCCTCCGCGCGAAGCGCGGGCCTCCATTGTGGCCGCGGTCTCTAGCGCTCGGGAGGCGGTGGGGGCGGCCATCGCAGCCATGCCGCCGTGGAGGCATGGCTACAAGATCCTCACAAGAGGTGGAATAAACACGCGCTCCAGAAAGAGACACCAACAGCGAGTTCTCCCGTTCGGTACCGTAGGATCCGCGCGGCTTCTTTTGCTCCAAAGTGCCTTTTGTCCTCGTTTCGTCGGTGGAATATGAAATCACAGAAACATCGATCAGCTCCTCCGGCCACCACGATGGCGACCGTGAATCCATGGCTTGTATGGTACGGTACACCGGTGTACACGCACCAAAGCGAAGCGCTCGCCTCGCATGGGCGGGCGGCGCGAAAACGCGGCCGGCACTTCGAGTTTTTTGTTCTTTGGGTAGGGATCCTCTTGAACGAGGTTTCTTTTTTTTTGTTCTTCCACGCTCCGCTCCGCTCGCTCTCCTCTCTTCCTGGCGTGGCTTCTTTCTTTTCGAACGAGATCGATGGGTAAGCCACTCTCTCTCTCTCTACGCATTGACGGGACCTCCGCACGTTGGCAAGCCAGCGTGCCAACGAGAATGGCGCGCGCCGCACGTGGCAACTTGCGCTGTCTCGGCATGCCCAGGATGCGTGGCCTTGGCGGTGGGTCGCATCCTCCTGCGTGGAATCCAAATCCATCAGCCGGCGTCGGGCATTCCTGGCAATGGATCAGACGGCCGAGGGATAGCCGGGCCACCGTCCAAGGGAGACTCTCCCGCGCGCGCGCACGCCAGCGGGCAGCGGGATGTGCGAGGGACCGTCCAAGGCGAGGCGAGCGATGGACGGACGGACGGATGCATTCACGCGGTGGCTCGGGACGCGGAGGACACACCGTCGGACGGCTCGAGGACTCTCTCTGGTGTCCATGCGCGAGCGAGCGTCCCGCGCGAAGCATCCATCCCCCTCGCGCGTCAACCGGGAACCCCTGCTGCTCGGCGTGGCACTGATATCGAATGAGCTCGCGGGGGCGTCTTATCTGAAACGCACGCACCGCTTGGTTGACGGAAACAGTACGAGCTCATGGTCCCTTGAGCCAAGCGTGGACGTATGGGAGAGAGGGGGGGAGACTCTCCCTCCTCCCGGAGAGAGATTGACGAAGGAAGAGAACTGGGGTGCTCCTTCTCTCCTGTTATAGCAGCTGCTTAGACGTGACCCAAGTCGCAGCAATCGCCTGTGTGTGGCACTGTATCCACAGTGCTGTTGAGAGCAAGTGGGCTACTCTGAGTTTTTTCGAACATCCTCAACAAGCGAGCGGATCAGAAAAGAACACGGCACTAACGCTCCCGCTCGCAACGGTGGTCGGTTGTGGACGTCGACACTCCGAGCGAGGGTTGAGAGTCCAGACGCTGGACCCACGGATAGGAAAACTCACAAAATGTGCCGTCGTCGCATCCCCCACACCAAAGAGAAGACGAACCGCCAAAGCGTCTGAGATGGCTACGTGGCGCTCTATGGCGGTTGTTCGAAATCACCTCGGTTCAGTGCCCTCAAGTTGAAGTGCGTGGCGTGTTGATTGACACAAAGCGGGCACCGCTTGCTGGTGTCCGTTGAGCCGCTCGAATTGGCAACAACCTTGTCTGGCGGGGGATCCAATTACTGTGTCTCTGGAGGCGACCAGGTCGTGTCAAGCCGTGGCGGCTGCGTCTTAGCGGTCAGATCATGATATGGCTCCACAGCCCAAAAATACGCTCCTCTGCTCGCAGGTCGTGGGCGAGTGACCGAGTGACCGCGACGCCCGGCGTGTTGTGTTGTCCCAGTCATCCGCGTGGCCCGGACACGGCGACGCCACATCCTTACGCGCGCGACTGCACACCGCTGGCAACGATGCCGACGCGCCTGCCCTCGCTGACGATGCGGTCGGCCAAGGCGACGGCGCCGGGCGACGTCGCGCCCGATGCGGCTGCCGCCAAGGCGGACTCACCGCCGCGGTCCGCGATCGTGGCGACCGCGCCGCCGTCGGCGACCACGCCCTCGGGGATCGTGCACAAGCCGCTCAGCGCGATCTCGCGCTTCGGCTCGACGTTCTTCAACCGCAAGACCATCGTCGCGACCAACAAAGTGGACCCGACGCCGTCCGGCACCTCCCGCGGCAAGCGTAGCTCTGTGTCGCTCGCGCCGCGCCTGGCCGTGCAGCGTGGCTCGACCGACGGCGATTTGCTCTCGGTCACAATGCCCGCGGGCGAGCTCGCCAAGCTCGTGGCGCGCCAGAGCCGTTCGACGCGCAACCTGCTGCGCCCCGCGGACGCCCCCAAGGCCCAGGATGGGGCTGACTCTGTCTCCCCAACTGCACCGCAGCCGCAGCCACCGAGTCGCACTGCGTCCAGTAAAGAAGACGACACGCGCCAGGCCGCTGAGCCGCCTCAGCCGACGATGACACCGGTCACGCCGCTCATTCCGCACCGCCCCGACCACAACAGCAGCGGTGGATCAACGAAGACCCACGGCCCGTCGGTCGCACCGCGGCGGCCCATACTCAGCAAGAAGGTCTCGGCGAACGAGTCGGCCATGAACAACATCGTCTTGGGCGGCGCGCAGCAGCTCGCCGGGTCCTCGCGCACGATCGCCCACTTTGATCGCGCGCGGGTTGACCGTTCCGCTGGCACCGCCGAGAGCGGGGCCTCGCCCCTTAGCGAGACCGTGGAGGAGACGCCTCGCACGGACAGCAGGCACAGCTCCGAGCCGCCCGTATTCACGGGCCGGTACGTGCTCGACCGGTCCAGCGCAGATCTCACGCCCTACGAGAGGAAGGAGATCCTTGCGTTCCCGGACGTGCTCTACTACTCTTCCATGGGCGTTAAGCGGCGGCGGCAGAACGGCCGCGTGGTCTCCCCCACGATCGCGCCAGGCGCGAATGGGGACTGCGGCGAGGTCGCCGCGGACGCTGCCACCGAAGCATTGCAGTCAGAGAGGAGCGATCGGTCCGGCGTGACCGCGGCCGACGCGCAGCTCTTTAACGACGGCTACGACGACGAGCGCGGCGACTACGTTATGCTCATGCAGGACCACTTGGCATACCGGTACGAGGTGCTCCACCCGCTCGGCAGCGGCTCGTTCGGGCAGGTCGTGTGCTGCCTGGACCACCTGACGAAGACCAAGGTCGCGGTGAAAGTCATCCGCAACCGCAAAAAATACAAGGAGCAGGCGCTGATCGAGATCCAGGTGCTCAAGCAGCTCCACCAGCGCGACGGCGACAAGGACAAGACCCCCGCGGCGTCCGCCGCGAACGTCGTGCACATGATCGACCACTTTGTGTTCCGCAACCATTTGTGCATCACATTCGAGCTGCTGGGCATGAACCTGTACGACTACCTCAAGCTGCGCTTCTTCCAGGGCATGCCCATGGACAACCTGCGCGTGGTCGCGACGCAGCTACTTGGGGCGCTCGCGCACCTGCGCGCCAAGCACATCATGCACTGCGATCTCAAGCCCGAGAACGTGCTGATCAAGACGCCGCTCCAGTGCTTCGCCGCCGGGCCCGGGTACTCGAGCGTGGCCTACGCGAACGTACCCGTGGAGAGCATTTGCCTCGTGGATTTCGGCAGCAGCTGCTTTGATACCGCAACGATCTACACGTACATCCAGAGCCGCTTTTACCGGAGCCCCGAGGTCATCCTGGGCCACCCGTACGACACGGCCATCGACATGTGGAGTCTCGGCTGCATTCTCGTCGAGCTCCACACGGGCCACCCTATCTTTGCCGGCGAGAACGAAACCGAGCAGCTCATGTGCATGATGGAGATCCTGGGCGTCCCGTCCACGAGCTATCTAGCGCAGTGCAAGCGGCGCAAGTACTTTTTCAACGGAGTGGCCGCGGCGGCCCCCGCCGCCGCCAACGGCGAGAACGCGGCTTCGGCGGTTCCGGCAACAATACCTCCCGCTGCGACGTCCGTGACGTACAAACCCATGCCGTTTACAAACTCGCGCGGCCGCAAGCGCACCCCGTGCCTCCGCGATCTCGGGCTGGTCATCAAGAGTGACAACACGGACTTTGTCTCGTTGGTGCGCAAGTGCTTCGCTTGGGACCCGAACGAGCGCTTGACGCCGGAGGGCGCGCTGCAGGAACCGTGGATCCTGGCCAAGGGGAGTGGAGATGTTCATCGCATCGTGGAGTGAAATGGAGCTCAACAAGACAAAGATCGAATATTGTCAGACGTCAGAGAGGCTCCAGGAATGGACGCTGTGGTCCCATGAGCCCGTGGCCAGCACCGTTGGAGCGCCTGCGCCATTGTCACTGGGCAGCGAGTACCACTCGAGCGCGCGAACGTAGTCGCGGTGCGGCGTAGTGGATGACGCCGACGAAAGAGGCTGGATTAGTGGCTCCGGGGACGAGCTGTTGGTGAGGAGCGAGACCGTCGCGTCGTCGCTGCCGACCGCAAGAACGTCCGGCGCCGTCGGCGAGTACTTGACGCGATGGATCGCACCTTCGTGGGCCGACTACACCACACACACACACAGCGCGTCAGCGGGTTCTACCAAACGCCAACAGTCCGTCCGGAACAAAAACCATGAAAGTCTCACCAGCGTGGCCAGAGGCGTTTTGGTCGCGCGCGTGTCGAACGTGAGCACGGCGCCGTTCTCGAGGCCGACGGCGATCAGATGCGACTGCGTCGGGTGCCAGTCGAGCGAAAGCGCCGCGAACGCTTGCGTCGAGAGCGTCGAGTGCGCGCCCTGCACGACGTCGCGGTCGTCCCAGAGCTGAACCGTGGCGTCCTGCGACGCCGTCGCCAGCACGTGCGCCTGCGAGGGACTCATGACGACGTCCCAGATCAGGTCCGCGTGGCCTAGATACAATCAGCACCCACAAATGAGTAAGACCCAGGAGGGAATGAAGCATTAAGGCAAACACACCGTCCAGTGTCGTGAGCGTCTTGTCCATGGCGGTCGCGTCCCAAAGCTTCACGCTACAACAGACACCGTCGCAAGTCAGACCCTCCACGTTCATAGATAGCTATGCAAACCACACAGGAGAGCCGTACGTCAGGTCCCAGCTGGCGGTCGCAAACACGTTCGTCTCCGTGGCCGACGCCGCGACGCCCGTGACCACGTCGTCGTGGCCCGGGCGCGTCGCCTCGCCGGGGATCGCGACCGGCACGAGCGCGCGGTCGCCGTCCTCGGTGCGCGAGAGCTGCGTGAGCACCACGTCGCCATTGTCACAGCCGAGCGCCAGCACGCGGTCGCTCGCGGCGCCGGTCCACACGAGCGCGCTCACGCCCGCGGCGACCTGCGAGCCGCAGAGGCGCGCGCCAGACGCGCCGTCGAGGATCGCGACGCCGCCGCCCCACAAGTTGCTCTCCAGCGCCGACAGCGCGACCGCCAGCAGCGGCGGCGCTTCGTCTCCTGCGTCGCGCGGCTGCGCGGCGATCGCGTCGACGAACTCGTCGTCCCGGAAGCGCGCGGTCAGCACCGACTGCGCCGTCATCATAGTGTCCATCGTCAGAATCACAAGAAGCCATTCGCTGGACACCCAACAGATCCAAATTGTCCTAATTTATGAGTACGTACCACTAATGTAGGAACATAGAAACGAATATCATGTGGTCCACATTGTGGGAGGCTTAGTTGAAGCCATGTGAAAAGCAGAAATGTCCAAAGCAGAAATGCAATGTGGGACGAGGCCAACGCAGGATCCTTCTGCTTCTCCTCGCCCCCGTAGCACCGTTGTTAGGGCGCTATCGCGACATGACGCGGCCTCTGTGTGCCACACAGACACAGTGCGTTGGTGATGTGGCAGTTGTGGCCACGCGCGCGGGGTCCCACACGCGCGGTCGGGACTCCCGACTCCGGGCCGCCTCGGTCAACGTGGCCGTCACTATCCAACTGGCGGCGCCACACACACGAACACCCTCGCCCACAAGACAACCAACCCACCGACAACCCACCATGGCCGAGCGCAAAGTGGAGTACCGCGAGCGCATCCCGGAAGACCTGGTGCCGCGCGGACGCCGCGGCGGCGCGGTCGACGACCCGTACGAGCGCGCGCGCGGCCAGGTCGAGGACCCTTACGACACGATGCGCGGCCGCGCGCGCGAGTCGGCCGAGCACGGCCGCTACAAGATGGAGGAGATGGAGGAGCGCGCGCGCGACACGGCGGCTCACGCGCGCGGCCGCCTGGCCGAGATGGGCGACCGCGTCCAGGACGCGGCCGGGTATGCGCGCGAGCGCGCCGCCGACGTGGGTGACCGCGTCCGCGAAGTACCCGAGTACATGGGCGACCGCGTGCGCGACGCCGCCGGCTACGTGCGCGACAAGGTCAGCGACGCCGCGGGGTACACGCGTGAGAAGGCGAGCGATGTGGCCGGGTACACGCAAGGCCGCGCCGAGAGCACGGGCGGGTACGCGCGCGACACGAATGACGAGATTGTGGACCGCGCCCGTGCGGGCGCCGGCCACGCGCGCAGCCGTGCCGAGGAATTGGGCGCGCACGCGCGCGAGCGTCTTGGCGAGCTGGGCGAGCACACGCGCGAGCGACTCGAGGAGCTGACCGAGTCGGCGCGCGCGCGCATGGAGGACGTCAAGGAGCGCGTGAAGGAGACGGTGGGCGCCGCGTACCCGCACAAGCACCAGCACCAGTACGCGGACGAGCACTGGCACCGCAACACGGAGGCGGCGAAGAAAGTGGCCGACAAGCAGTACTGTCTGTCGATGCCCTCGGACCGGGCGCACTACATGTTGTGGCTGCTGCCGCTCATGGTCGCGCTCGGGCTGTGGCTGTTTCGCCGCCGCAACCCGGACAAGTGGCGCGCCGGCATGAAGAAGCTCACCCAGAAGAAGGAGCTGATTGAGAACAAGATGATGCAGGCGCGCGACCAGGCACACGGGACGCTGCGTCACGAGCGCGAGGCGGTGCAGCGTGGCACCAGTGGCGGCTCGCACATTGGCGGCGCGCACATCCACGCGGCCGAGAAGGCCGGCCAGCACGTTGATCGCACGGCCGAGAAGGTCGGACAGCACGCCGACAGCGCCGCGGACCGCATGAGCCAGCGCATCGGGCAGGCGATGGAGCAAGCCGGACAGCGCACGGAGCGCGCAGGCGAGCACGTCGAAACGAAGAAGGTCAAGTAACCGACCCACGGAAGAGATGCGCGCCTCGACCAGAACATGGGAATGGAGCGGGCTTGCTCTTGTGTCCTGACTGCTTTGTGTACGTTTCCGTCGCGAGGGAGTGTACTTCTGCATAACTCAATACATAACCATGAGAATTTCCGTCGAGCGCTGTCTTCATGCGAATTTGGTTACGCCCTGCAGCGGCCGTGTGCTCTGGTACCACACGAACGCGTCGGCAATGTCGTTGTCGTGGATGTCGCTGTTCGCGCCGGCCGGTGATGACGTCGATGACGTGCCGTGTGTGAGTTGGATCAGGTGCGTGCGCTTTCCCTGGCGCTTGGGCTTGGGCGCGCGGAGTCGTAGCTGCTGCTTGGGCACGAATCCTTCGACGGGGACGTCGCTTTTTTTCGCGAGCACGAGGAGGTGGAGCGAGGTGACGGCCACAGAACTAATGCGTAGAGACGGCATGTAGCACGCTTTAGAGAGGTCCGTTCCAGTGGGGAGCCTCATCTCACTCTCACCTGGAGAAGTGTTGCGTGGCGTACGAGAGGATGGAACGGATGATCTTTTGCACGCAGAGTTGCGCGACGCACTCCCGTGGCAGCGCGCCGCCCGCTTTGCCGGTGACCTGCGCTCCGCCTGGTGCCGTTGGCGTTGAGCAGCCGTGGAAGTCGACCCGCCACAGCTCGCGAGGGCTGGCGACCGTCGAGCCAAACACGATTGCAACTATCACCAAGCACAGCACGACACACGTGGTGAGAAAGAGCTCCTGTCCGAAATGAATGAACAAAAAAAAGAAAACACTCCCGCCTAGGGATCTTACCACTACGCACGCGCCGCTCGAACAACAGGAAGAGACTCGACTCCAGCAGGTGGTCCGCCATGTCCACGAGCCTGCGCGCCTTCTTGACACTGCCGCTGACCAGCTTCCTACTCATAGTCCAGCCGACGCCCCGTCAGCATGTTCACAAATCCTGCGTGTGGAAAGAGCACGACGCACCGCTTCCGCGAGCCGGCCGCGCGCGCCGCCTCTTCCTCGAGCTGCTGTCTCCTCACCAGCGCGTCGAACTCTTCGTACACACTACTCTTCACATATTAGAACAACAAACGAGAACGCTGAGGGTCACCATCATCAACCTACCAGGGGATCTGGCCGCGCAGGTACAGCAGGTACTTGACAAGCGCCCGCACCATACAGGCGCTGAGCTCGCTATCCAACGCGATCTTGAACGGCACCACAAGGTCCACGGCGTTCGCACCTTCTTCATGCGCCGGCTCCCGTGCGTGCGGCGCCTCCAGCGGCGGCGCGGCGGCCGCGACCGCGATCGCGTCGGCAACTTCCATGGTCCGCTCCATTTTTCTCTTTCTGCTTGATGCTCCTCCGTTAGGTTCGCGTCCCACATAAGTTAACCATCGACTATGTACGCTTTCGGAAGCGGGTTACATGCGAACTTAGTGGCTCTTCCGAGCAGTTCAGACTCTCATCACATAGAGAACCAAGGGCGAGGCATCATGGAGGCCGTGGCGCACGTGGACGACTACAACGCGTCGTTCCGCGACACCGTGTGGCTGCAGTCGTTCCCACTGAACGCGCAGACCGTGCTCCACTACTTCGCGCTCTCGCCGTTCTACGACCGCTCGTGCAACAACGAGCGGCTCAAGATGCAGCGTCTCGGGCTCGACCAGCTCAAGAACATGCGCGGCATCGAGTACGAGGTGCTCCCGAACCACGCCAAGCAGCTCCCGCAGCAGCTCTTCCTCATCCAGAAGCAGCGGCGCATGGGACAGACGCAGCTCAAGGCGCTCGCCGTGTACTACGTGCTCGATGGCACGATCTACCAGGCGCCCAACGTCCACGCCATGCTCGCCTCGCGTCTCGTACGTCCCTGGATCCGTGAGGGCGATTACTTGGGTGGAAATGGGACTAAACGGAACGTCAATGGTTTTGCAGAAGAAGTGCAGCTACCGGCTGAACAAGGCGTTTCGCGGGCTGGCCGAGGGCGTGCGGTTCAGCCCGACGGAGGGCTACGCGTGGGACTTTAGCTCGGAGGAGAAGAAGGAGCCTGTCATACCGTCCGAGCGTGCGTACTACGTTGTCGTGTGCTGACATGGGGTAGTGTGACGAAGGCGCTGACGTTGTGACATGGTCCTTTTTGTGTGTGCGTCTGGGGCTCCAGAGCTGCAGCTCAAGCTCAAGCAAAAGTACGAGAAGATGGAGAAGCAGCGCGAGAACTCGGCCCGCGTCGACTCGATTCTCATCCAGCTCATGAAGAAGCACGCGCCCGAGATCGTCGAGAAGATCGAGAACAAGGACGAAGCCAACGCTGCCGCCGCTGCTGCTGCTGCCGCAGCGGCAGCAACAGCGGGTGGGGCGGCTGCTGCTCCGGCGGCGGCACCGCCGGGAGGCAAGCGCGACGCGGATCAGGCTGCCGGCGACGCCAAGCGACAGAAAGTGGCATGAGTAGCAAGATCACCTTCTTATGCAACTTTCTTTTTTTCTATTCAATCTCTGATATTTCAAAATGCGAGCCGGCCATCTTTTGGTGAGTAGGAACACGCTCTGTCAGGTCACTTTCCGGACTTGTCGCTTGGCTGGGTGGTCGTCTTCCCGGGGCAAAGCGTCGTACGGTGCTCGACGTAGTTCAGGAGCGGCACAGGCGCAGCATTTGGTGGGCACGAGTAGCACGGGAGTGACCCGCTCTTAATGCTCTCGTGCTGTTCGTCGTTCGAGATCACGAGCGACGGCGGCGTGAACGCGATCTCGACTTCGGCTTTTTGGGGGAAAGCGCCGTCAATGTCGATCGGTGGGAATGTCCCGTTTTGCTCGCGCAGAAACTCGCACTCGTCGGCAAGAAACCGCATGCGGGCCGAATCCGGATACTGGTGTAGGTCAAGGTAGTAGGCGCTCATCATGTACAGCGCGTGCGCGATCCACCGGGCGTCCAGCGGATTCTGGGCGACGTACTCAGACAAAGCCGCGATCTTATCGGCCGTTGAGAACGCCGGGATCGCTCCGATGCACAAAGCACGCTCGTAGAGCAGCGACGGCGTCGGATTCGTCTCCATCACGTCATCAATGTGCGTGAGAAGCGTGACGAAATCTTTCTGAGCGACGCACTCGCTTGCGAGCTCCATCGTTCGAGCGACCTCAGTGTTGTCCATGCGACGCTTGGCTGGGACAGGTGGCGGATTCGTCATCGCACCGCCAGAGAGTCCACTCGACAGTGATGCCGCCAATGGTGCTCCTACAAACACAACGGACTCGCTACCACTCGGTGGTTCTCCGATCATTACCATCGACTCGCTGCCGAACGAGTCACGGCCAATTGGTCCAGTGGAGACGGTTGGCGTAACAGCGGCTTCAATCGGCACTTCCGGAACAACGAGCACCTCGGACGGCTTCGTTGAGGGCAGCGACTCTGTGACCGACGGTCGTGGCTGCTCTGGGGCAGCCCTTGGGGTCCGTTGGTCCCTCGAGTCCGAGAACGCTGGGTCAAAGTAGAGCGCCGAGTCATCGTCGTCGTCGCTTATTGATGCTCGCGTAGGAGGCGAGATGGCTTGGTGGACGGGTGTGAGTTGCTCGCTCGCATGTGCAGGCTGAATGGCCCACGGCAGCCCGTCCAGTCAAGGTTTACACTCCTAAGAGGATCAGAAGACAAGAATACCTCCGGTATCTTCAGTCGTCGCTCCGCAACATTCATTTAGAACTCGCTCTGCTGCCGATTTGGAGGCTTTTCAGAAGAGACACCAACTGTTTGTGGTCTGGATCCACCTCGAGACCGGATACGCATGCCGCACGGGCCTTGTCCGTGTAGCCTCGCGCCCTCAGTGCGAGGCAAAGCCAGCGATAGCTCTCAGCGTCGGTTGGGTCCAAGGCAACGGCTCGCTCCGCGTCTTTGGCGACGTGGTCATACTGCTTGAGCTCGAAACGGCACCTTGCACGTAGAGCAAAAATGCGAGCAGCGTCGAAGTCTTGTCCAGCAGCGTCGTATCCTTCCGCTTTGTTGAGCCAAAACACGGCGTTTCCGAAATCGCGGTCGTCGGCGAGATCCACAGCTTTCTCATAGCACTTGAGGCGCTGGAACTGGCCGTCGTCCACTTTGCGCTGCGCGCGCTGCTGTTTGCGTGCAGCCACAACTTTCGGGACGCGGGACTTGCCCGTCGGGCCCGTGTACTTGACCGGTTCTTCTGGTGGCGGATCCACGATCGCGTCCTGCAACTTCGATTCCCACCAATGGAGCTCCTCTACAATCGCCCCACTGGCCGCGTCAACCATGCGAAGGCCTTGCTCGCAGACGCGGAGCGCCTTCGGGTACCGCCGTAGCGCGTACAGCGCCTCACACGACCGCACGTAGCTGTCCGCTGCAGTCCCATCGAGCGCAATCGCCTGCGCAGCGTCGTTCTGTGCCTGTTCGTACTGCCGCAGCCCGAAGCGAAGGCCCGCCAGCCGTGCGTACAGCGACGCGTCACGTGGGTTTGCTTTCAGCGCGCGCTTGAGCGCCCGGATCGCTTCGAACGCAGGGTCTTCTGCCTCGTCGTTGTCTTCTGTATCCTCGTGGGCTTCGCCATCGCGTTCCTCCTTGTCACGTCCTTCATCGTTCTGTACTGGCGTCATGGCGCTCTTCTTTTGACGATACTGCAGTTTCTCCTCGCGTGCCTTCTTGCTCTTTTGCAGCCGCACCTCCAGTGCGAGCAGCGCCTCGTCCTGCGGCGCGATCGACAGGCCCAACTGACACACACGGCTTGCGTGTGAGAACTTGTGGAGCGCGGTCGACGCCTCACACAGCCACCGGTACGCCTCGACCGCCGTCGGCAGCAGCGTGACCACGCGCTCGGCGTCCGCGACCGCGCCCTCGAACTCGCGCAGCTCAATGCGGCACCGCGCGCGCAGCAGGAACAGCACCGGGTCCTTGTTCTTGCTCTTGCCCTTGCCCTTCTTCGACGCGTCGATCGCCTTGTTGAGCAGCGCGATCGTGTTCCCAAAGTCGCGGCGGTAGAGCAGCTGCAGCGCCGCGTCGTACCGCGGGTCGTCGTCCTCGGCGGTCGCGCCCTTGACGCCAAACTCGCGGCGGAACGCGAGCTCGTCCAGCACGGGCGAGCCCAGGCCCACGCGCGCGCGCCACTCGCTCAGCGCTTCTGGCGCGCGTGCCGCCGCCAGCAGCGCGCGGCACTTGACCCTCACGGCCTTGGCGAGCGCCTTCCGGTTCTCGCCGGCGCCGCGCAGCACCTCGTCCGCGTCGCGCAGCGCCTCCTCGTATTGCTCCGCCTGCATCGCGTACTCGGCGCGCCGCAGCAGCAGCGCGACGGCGCCGCTCGATCGCGTTGGAGTGATAACGTCGCGCGTCCCGGCCGCGGTTTCTTCGGCGTCCAGCAGCGCCAGCGCGCGCGAGCACCACGCGACCGCGGCGCCCGGTTCGCCCGCCGCCGCGCACTTGGACGCCTCGGCGCTGCACTGCTGTCTGGTAAGCGCCGCCCGCGCATCGTCCGCCATGGTTCCTCTGGTTTTCCACCCACGCTGGTCGTTTCCTGACGAGATACCGTATATACGGCAACCATTTACGGTGCAGTCGCTTCCCTTTATAAGGACCTACCATACAAGAGCAAATCTTGTACAAGGACACAGGAATTCTGTCCGGAAAACGCAATACAAATATCAAGTCAAAATGTCCAGTATTACGACAAAAGAGCACAAGAGCATAAGAACGCGATTTTTATGTCCAGATTTGCAAAATACATAGATTTAGCTACTATAAAAGAGCATATCGAACTTCTAACAAAGGGAG